>LQRL01002708.1:3103-15134 GCA_001703475.1 Hydroides elegans
GTGTCTTATCTTGCATGACCCTAACATAGAGTGTCTCTAGATTGTAGAGTATTTTAATGTTGTTATTCATAATCTTCCCCGATTATTTATTTGCTGCTTTTAACGTTAATATTATTAGGATAGTAGTTATATAGATTTATTTACAATTCGGTTTCAGGTATGTGTTTTGACGTTTATTTCACTTATATATGTAATACGAGCCTACAGTTTTAATTTGACTTGAGACATACCGATTGATTATATTCGTTATTAAACGTTCAATGTTAACAGAATAATGTTAACTTATCAACACGTTTATAAATGAAATGGCTTAATCTCACACACGATGTCGAAAAACAAAATCAACCGATCCAGTTAACGTTCATATGTAAACGCCACTGTTGTGATTGCGCATGAGCGACGCGATCACATGACTGTCCCAACTTTATATTGAAACTGAAATTTCACCTTTTTCGTCATTAAATAAAAAAGAAAAGTACCGGTTTAATATAAATAAAAGAAATAAATTCAAACTTAAAAGGTTGGGATTGATTTGTCAAATGAAATGCTTTAGTTAGCACATCAATAGAGTTACTATAACTGAGTAAATGCATCTAATTTTCCTCCGCTGGGCATAGATATATGACGCGCTTGTGGTGGTGCTCATGGTGTAGTACATGTAGTTCTATACATTTTCAAAATCCGATAATTTAACTATTCATTTTTCGTTAAATGAAGTCGCAATCATACCCATGGTGTGTTTGGAAACACTCTCACTTTGTGAAAATGCATCTTCAATGTCATGTACATGAACACAACATGGACCTACATTCTTATCGCGTCTTATTAGTTGTTAATGCTTACTTTGTGTTAAATGATAAAATGCAACCGATAATTCTGAAGTACATAAGGATATTAATATTGATTTATATGAGATTACCGTGTAATAAACTATACTCTAATAACACTTACATTAGTGAAAGCATACACAAGGCATAACAGCCCGTAGCTACCAGAATGAATTATGCATTATTTAATACATTTCCATTTAATAGGTTCATTGTACCATAAACAACTCTCAAATTCACATACTTTTACTCTTAGAGCAATCTTGTTTTCCAATTGCCATTTTCTAGAAAGGAATCTTATGCGCCGATTATATAAAATAGGCGATTCTAAAACCACAAGTTGCGATTATTTATCCCTCTTTCTTTGTTAGACCTTTTTTGAATAATCATGTCGCTCCTGAGTGCTTCCCACAACGAAAAATAGTTTAAATCGCAACTAGCGATTTTTATGTAATCAATGCGAGAATTAAATTCCATGAGATGTATTCCATGAGATTTTAATTTTTAATTGTGAACTGAAAACTATTGTAGACGAAACCAGCGATAGAAGGCACATCAGTTGATCCCGATTCAGACCAAGGATCCGAAAACGGAGAGATCAATGAAGGTAAACAATATGTTTCGCTTAAAGTGGTTTAGGTTTTTTGTTCCTTTTTTATTTAGTTAATTTGCTTATTTTCATCTTTTTTTATCATATTAAATAATTTAAAACTTTCTTAATGACAAATTATGTATTAACATATTTCATATGATTTTAGTTGCATGAAACATGTACATATGTATGCTGCGTATCTTGATTAAATGCTATAATATTTTTTTATCTTTGTGTCATGCTAAAACCATGAAAAAGCGACCTTTTCAAAGACTAGATAGACTATTCTAAATCTTAATAAATACATTATTATATTAGTTTAGAATTTAGCATGAACATAAAAAGATTTTCCAATCTTTATATGAATTGTTATGATTCTGCAAATTATTTTATAAAAATTAATTTAACTTTTATTTATCTAAGAAATGCTTCATATTTTACTATTTCTTAAAAACTAAATTACACTTGAAATGATTCTTGAAGTCAATGCTTCTGCAATCAAAACTATTAACAATCAAATTTGACCTTTTTAAGATGTTTTAATTCTCTCCCAAACAAGCTTCGCGTCCTTATTACTTGCCTTATCAACTAAAAAGAGAAAACAACTTTTTTTTCGCAAATGAAATCTAAGATAAAGTATATTGTTCTTGCTATTTTGCCAATGAAATGATTAAATATGATGTTCCTTGAATATTCAAAAATAAAAGTTTTTTTTTTCTGAATTCGCTTGTCAATGCCTTCAATGAGGACTGACTAAAAATTTCCTAAATATTTTACTCCTCCCACTAATAACAAATTAAGAGAGTTTTGTTTGCATTGTATATAAAAAACTATAAACTTCTTACATTTATAAGCCTTTGTAATATATACTTTAAGCTTGTTTCATAATGCGTGAGTAATATTTGTTTCTTTTAAATTTGTGCTAATTCATAATTCTTGTATAGTAGTATACATTTGCATGTTTTATTTGATTAAGCGCTAGAAATCCAAAATCAGACGAGTGAAAATAATCAAAGCGCCATGGCAGACGAAATGGAAAACATATCACCAGGTACAGGATTATTTTAAAACGTCCGAGTATATGTAAGTCTCCCACCCCATACACTTACAGATTTAAGTAGGATTTAAATGGCAGTTTCATAACGTCACTTACGCGACGTCATCTCGAAATCAACGTAGAAAAAAAAGCTGACATTTATTTATATATAGATTATGCAATGATATGTAAATATAAAACAAAAACATATGCATGTTTATGAATATAAAAAACACTTTAAAATTGCACCAACAAACTTCTAGATTGGGCATGATTTTAATTTCACGCATTAGACCCTAACTAAAAATACTTTTTATGTCTCATTCCGTCGCATGTCACCTGAGTTTTTTTCTAATTCACCAGTAAAAACATACGTGATTCAATATTTGTATAACGTTAAAATGAAGAATTGGTATTAATTAATTGAAAATCCCATAGTATAATGTAAGATATCATCTTTGAGCCTAAATCAAAATAAATCCATGTTATCCTATACATATTATATATAAACAATTTCATATCAAATTGCCAATTTCAGGAGAGTTGAAGAAAGGGACCGCGCAGGAGCAGTCCACGCTGTCCATCTTCAGCGAGACGGACGCCGAAGTGGCCGAAATCATGGAGCCTTCGGCCGCAGCCGCTCTGGCCGCCGCGCAGGCGCAGTCGCCCGAGGCGCAGGTGTCCGAGGAACAGCTGGAGGGAGAGCAAGCAACACCAAGGGTGGATCAGGATAGCACGCCTGTTGTGGTGGAGAAGGCGGAGGAGGATGTTCAGCCAGAGAAGGGTATGCGTATCTGGATATATGATTTCATTCTAGAACTTGTAATCAAACTTTCATTAAGGTGTTGCTTATTTACTTTTAGCATTTGAAAGGTTATTATCTGGTAACAGCGACATCCAAAACGAATTTTGAGGGAACGCATGCGTCACCCCACGCTAGGCTCTGGAATATATTAAATATCTGTACCAGCATCCTATACAAATATTCCTCGTTGTTAAACTTATATTTACATATCGTTTTGTTTTCATTTGTAGCCGATGCAACAGCTGATGCAGATGATCCAACTCCGGAGCCTGTGGCTGTAGAATCTCAGGCAGCCGTGGTGGAAGACGTTGTCACCGAAACAATGGAGACACAGGAGGCCAGGCACCTGCTGCCTGTCAAGGTAAGGGCACGGACTTTATTTACAAACTTAAGCAGGATCCACCCTTGTATTTATAAGTAAAAACCTAAATTACCAATATTCGTTATAGATAGATAAATATAATTCAACTAACTCCAGTCGCAATTGCCAATCATACAGTATATGCGTTTTTTCATCAATATGTTTCCTAATGTGTTTATAAATCTACCTTTGGTGCTCACGTAACATTAAAATCATATTCTCATCACATATCTTTCATATACAATTTGCACAGGTCAAAGAGGAGGACGAGGACGCTGCAGAAGCGACGGAAACCGGGGATGCTATTAACACCTCAGAACAGCTCAACAACTCTGGCACCAACGTTGACGACTTCCTCGAGAAATCCGACGGCGGTTCCCCCGTGGACGTGGAAAAGGAGGGCTCAGATCAATCAAGGGGCGAATCCCCGGCGTCGGTGGTGGAGAAGAAGGATGATGTTTCCATAGGAACAGGGGCGGCAGCCGAGGAAGATGATTCGGTCAGCGATGTATTAGAGCCATCGCCGAGGGAACCCATCACTGTTCCACGCATCAGGTTGGTAGACAATAATATTTTGCTTTGCTTATTTATGGGACTGGTTTAGGATTAGTATAATGGATATATATATATGGCTTATAAAACGATTCCTTTGTAATGTTCATATACGAATATTGCCATGGCTGCAACAGAAATACAACCAACATTCAAAATAGACACGTAAAATAGGAACTTATACATGTATATGTAAAAATAATGCAATGAATTAGAACTCTTGCATTATTTATGAACGAATATATGTTTTTTTTATTTAAGAATACCATCTGATCAACCAACAACTGATGACAGAGGCTATGAGCCGATGTCCCAAAGATCTGACATATCAGGGGGAACTTCTGAATTATTAGCAGGTAATGATCCGACCTAATATATTATTATCATTCAAAAACAATATAATTCAAATAGAGATAACTCATTTTAATGATATAATTATAATTATACTCGACAACAAAAGAAGTGTCCGGTTGGTCAAACTCCTATAACTTAAAAAGTATTTGGTCGATTTTTATTGATTACATGTATGTATCAAATCAAACAGCACATGATGTGAGTTTATTCGATGAGTTTTAACGAGTTATGGACAATTCGCGACTTGGCAAATTCGCGACTGGTCAACTCGCGACTTATGCCAATTTTCATTTTGGTCGAGTCGCGACTTTCACTTTGGACGATTCGCGACTTTCATTTTGGACGATTCGCGACAAAAAAAAGTCGCGAATCGTCTTAAATATACATATTAAGAATTTTATGATTTTTTTTGTTTCATAACCTAAAACAAAATTGAAATGCGTCCAAATGACGCCGAAAAAATACCACAGAAGTAAAGCATCGAGCTATAAACAAATAATTTTATAAAATATGACCTACAATTGTTTGCTCAATATCACTTGTCAAGCTTATGTTTGTTCTTTCAGTAAGTCTGCTAAAATTGTAATTGAATTTGACAACGTATATTTATTTGAGGGTCGCACTGAAACCACCCATTTCACTTTGATGTGATACTTATGTTGTTAGTGTCATTTACCACTAATTGTAATTACATATTCATGTAGATGAAAGCCAGATACATTTTAAATGTAATGATATACACATGCAATTGCAATTCAAAATGTTCGTCTAAAATATTAAAAGAATATGAAGACTCTATGCTTAATATAATGTAAAAAAAAAGAAATAAAAACAATATATATATATTTCAAATTGAAAATGTTTATCATAACCCCTTTTGTAAATACCAGGTATGAAATACCAGGTATGAAAATAATATTTCTTTCTTAAATGCCTTTTGAAAAAAAGTCACGAATTGACCAAAATGAAAGTCGCGAATCGTCCAGAGCAAAGTCGCGAATTGTCCAGGGCAAAGTCGCGAATTGTCCAAAATGAAAGTCGCGAATTAACTAAAAAGTCGTGAATCGTCCTTGGTGCGAATTTGTCAAGTCGCGAATTGTCCAGACACCGTTTTTACTACTCTATATTTGCTATTGACGATTCAGCGAACTCTTGAAAATGAACGATCAAAATAGCGAGTAACAAACCGTCTAAGATGCATTTCCATGGATATTTGGACTATCTAGCCTTAATTGTTCACATGTAATTGGTACATTCGGACTCTTTAGTCGCATATTCAATAATTCAAGCCTGTTGCGGCGGTCGCTGGAGTAAATTTAAATGTTTCGCGAATGGCCCGACCCAAGGCACTGGAAGTGCCAGCTTTGGGAAAATTGTTCAAAAAACAGTTTGAATATGCAAAATACTGCCCTCGCTGGTTTTCTAAAGCCCATTAATGGGTTTATAACAGTTTCGAAAATTACGTTTCGTTTTTTCAGGTTACTTCGAAGCACGGTATTGATCGAAAAATCATGTTACGTGAACCTTTGGTAAATCCGTAGCTTAGGTTTTGAATCAATAAAAAAATATTTTCGTGCATGTCTAAGTCAACCTGATGGCCGATTTTCACGCCCTAGCCTCGTATCAATAGTGCACGCAAGCGTACGCCTCGATCAACAAATCGAACTATTTTACTCAATTAAAGAATGGTTACGCGGCTAAAATGACAGTTAAACAGCTACTCATAGCTCGTAACTCTAGATTACAATGTGTCTACATATTTTAAGCGTATTCACTTAAAAATATAATGTTTGCGCCAAACCGCGCTCATATCCAGCGTATTTTCAATGCATTTCGCGACATCTTATATATGGCAAACGAGGACAACAACGGCTTTTCGGTGATTTTGTTCTATTCCGCGCACCCTTGAAGATAATATTGACAATGACAGTTTGCGTTCGAACGTCCCGTCTATATACCCAGGTTGAATATTCCCTTTCAAACTTTACTGAGTTTATTCGAGAATTACGGCTATGATTTGGAGCAAATAAAAATCAATGTGCAATTAACAGCGTAAAGAGCCTGTGAGCTATCTTAATATCATATCGCTTTTATTTTGTAACGTGATAAAGACTGTTTTCGCAGTTAAGCGTCAAAAACACGATTTTCCTACTTTTTACTATGTGTGCTGCGTCGCATGTCGAATAGAAATTCATTATTTCTCACCGTTTTTGAGTACCGAAAAAACCTTTACTATATGTAGAACAAAGCGCTTTTTCTTTCCTTCCGATACTCACTGAATGATGGTCAAAATCAATGTTTCTTAGCCCATCGCTAAAACGAACGAGATAATCGTCAAACGGATTCCAGATTGTAAGGTTTGCGAGACCATCTATACTTAACAAAACTGAAACTAACCAACGTTTTTTAATTGGTTCCACTTTTTATACAATGAAAAAAAATTAAAACATAAAATGACCGGACACTTCTTTTATTGTCGAGTATATGATTTGTTAGATATATCTGTGATTCATCTGTTCATTTACACAGATTTCCTTAAGCGCTGTACTGTAAAAATACCGAAACAAAAACTAGCACAACATTACTCAATACATTCCTAAATTAATATTTGTTCACTAAGGAGCCGCTGACCAAATTACCGGCCAAAAACAAACCGTCGACGACGACCTCTCGAGTATCGACATGGACAGCACACCACGTGACCCCGAACACAGAGGACGCATCAAGGACGAACTCCAAGAGCTGCTCAACCAATATTCATCGCAATGGGCCAAGCAAAAGGGTGATGCACCTGCCGATGTGCCCGCTGCCAACCCTAGACCCGTTGTCATGGACGATACTTTGAGTTCAGATGGACAGGATGAGGTTATCGATGATGTGATTGCTGATGTGGATTCTGGAAGTGCAGATAATAGTTTCAGCACTGAGAATCTCATGGAGGGATATGCACCGGCATTGCCCGCAGAGAAGTACAAGAGCGAATACAAGGCGACTCCATCTCCGGTCCCTAAGGTCACGCGTTTTGATGTTGATGATAGAAGAGCTGTAACGAGTTATCCAAGCCGACAGCCAATGCCCAGTAGACCACCCATGCAGGATTACTCGGCACCCAGTATTGATATATTGAGTGATAGCAGTGTCAATTCTGATGACGGCGGTGTTAATGACTCTTTCTCCAGCAAAGACTCTGTCTCATCTAGTGAGCTCACATATGTTGGCGTTCCTAACCGTGGAAACTTTGAACCCGCTAAGCAGTCAGTCACGAAAACAGTTGTTTCGAAATCATATACTAAAACATATAACAAATCGTCAACGAGTTCCAATAGCGGTGTACAGAAACCCGTTACCCTCGCCGATTTGAACATCAGTGACTTATCATCCGAGGATGAAATGCCTAAGCAACACATCGAACTGAATGAAAGCATCAATTCATCTGTTGTGCTAACTGGATACAAACCGTCATCAAACAAGAAATGGCTTGATGACAATAAAAGCGACAGCGGCGTGTCAGATTCGACTCTCGCGGAAGACGATACTTTCAGCATGGTCACCGCTGGTTCCGTTATCAACGACATGGTTGACCTTGGTAAATATTCCAAAGCGTCACCTATGCAGCCAGTCGAGATTATGGCCTACCCCGTGTATGGCGCGAAATTCGATGGTGATAAGCCAAACGCCCAAGCCCGTTCCTCTATGGCGTCACCGAAACCAAAAGCTCCGACCCCTGCGCCGCCACAACCTGTGCTGCCGCCGGATGATTCTGTATTGGAAGGACAAGAACTGGTTGCCAGATTTGCGCCAACACCCAACGAAGATCCCATCGAGAAAATCATAGAGGTGAGTAAAACGTACAGGTTCTTTTTAATAAACATATGAGATTCAACATATTTATGTATGAATAGGTCTTTTCGCTATAGATTTTAATTTGATATATAACAAGCCTGTGATTTCGTTTGTGGACCTCATCAATTTTATAGAACTTAATTTCGAATCCATAAGGTGTGATACAGAAGACTAAAAAATAACAATAATTTACGTTAGGGAGATATTTCTTTCTCAACAAGATAGAATTTTATGGATGACACAACGCAAAAGTTTAGATGTGCAAAAAGTTATATATAAAATGTATCATGGTCGGAATACTAAGAATCTCATTTCGTACATTGTTACATATATAGAGTTATTGATAAGTCCATCTGATTACAATTTCTATGCTTGAATTACATGTCATTGCATCATTAATGTTAATATTTTCTACAAAAAAATGTTTTTCTTTGTTTGATTTGCTTTAATCGTACGAAATGCCATAAAAAATAATTCAGTTATATACCAATTATTTATATATTTAGGCAATGAAAATGTATGTGTCTTATTCTTCTTCTTTTAAATCACTGGGCATTCGCAACATTCACTAACAAAGTTTCATTAATATATGCGGTGCAAAAGATGGAAGTAATTATTCTTAATATCAAAATATGATATGGAAAAGTTATGTAATTAGAACAGTCGTGGATCCAGAAAAAAATCAGGGATTGCATAATATAAAGGGGCCGAGTGATAGAGGTAGGACGCCAAAATATTAATGCATGGTATATAAGGGCATAACGGGGGTGAGCCCATCGCGTGCGCCCTCTCACAACTCGCACCTGAAAATTACATCGGAAGAGAAGTGACGTCAGTCTACTGAATTCGTCTACTGACGTCTATTTCAAGTATAAGTGTTAACTTTTTTGAGAAACGATCTAATTCAAAACACCCCTTTTCAATAATTATGTCACTCATTCTGTTTGAAGTTATAAATATGTTTGAAAAAAAAAATATATTCTTAATTATACCACTACAAGTGAAATTCAATCATGTATTGTATTGCTTTATAATGTCTTCAAAATATGAAACCATGAGTTTTAGCTAGATGAACGACTTACAGAAAGTCGTTAAAAAAAGTTGGTATGTTTTTATATATCCACCTGAGCGCTGGTGATAGAGAAAGTGGGATTATTGGATATATTTTAGATTCAATTTAACTTAAATCACGAACTATGTACAAAATTATACATGGATAGTTATTTTGAATCGTCTTTTGCATGTAGCTCTTACTATTCAATAAAGTATGGTTTTCTTAAAATATTTCATGAGTATTCGTCTAATTTTGTCGTGAAATAATTGTTCTTGTGGCAAATTCGATCAGTTAGCTATGGACATGAACGGATATTATCAATAAATATGTTTTTTTATATTATCAATTGAAGGAACAGATTAAAGCTGTGCTATTTGTTTAGAAAATTAACTAGAAAAAGTGTGAAATGATATATGTGGCTTATATTTAGGGATAATATTAAGTGATATTTTTGATGAATATAAATCATCAGGCGCGGATTTAGAGGCCATTGACACCCCCCACCCCATTCAGAATTCAATGGATCTGCGTCTGACCATGGTTCGTTGGGTGTCCATGTGGTGTGTCCTTGAGTACCCCAAAAATATGTCAATGAATATTGATTATCATATATCGATGATAAAACAGAAATAATATATCTGCAATTCTATATTATTTTCGAAGTTTTTTTAAATAAAACAATACAATGTAGTTTGTAAGAACATATTTCATGGTATCCAATCGTTGGGCCCATGTGTGCATTTTGTTTCGAAGAACACAAAGTCAAGTTGTGTCATGCTAAATTCTCTACGCGCAAAAATACAAGTTCATAGAGTTTCCAAACTGAATCCACTTATTGTGTTGATTCTATCGCATAATATAACATGTTCTAAATATATTCAAAGTAATATTTAAAGTAAAATAAAGTAATTAAGTTTCTAAAATTAATTATTGCAATATCATATATATCTAGCATTAATTATTATTCACCGACATGCAGACTTTTCGTCGTTGCCAAGTGACATGACAACATACATGTACCGCCTTTATATGTTTGGGGCATGATTATATACGTTTCCCGACTAAACTTGTCCAAAATTATCAATTGTGTGCATCTTTAACAATTAAATTCCCATGATGTTAACTTATTTGTCAAAATAAAGGCAAATTTAAGCACCAAATTTAGAAAATATATTTGTTGTTTCAATTAGGGAATTCCCGTCAATCAATTAAGCGAAAAGGTATATCCCAAATATGGTAACAATGACGTCAGAGGGGATTTCCTAGCTAAACAAGAAAGTTAGAGACCGAAACTTTGTGCAAATTTAATCTCATACCGAGATAATGCACACTATTCAGTAGGTTTAATTAATCGAGGTTATGAGTAAAGAAGCGAGTGATAGAGAACAGCGACTGGAAAAAGTTATTCAGGTACAGTTTGAACATTTTACACTTTGCAAGTTTTACTGTCTTGAATCATTCGTTCAGTACGAGACCATGATAGTGATTGAGGGAATTCATCATTAGGCCAAATGGCATTGGGAATACAATGTATTATTGCAAAACTAATCATTTTAACATTCTTACATCAAAGTGACATTGACCTTGAATTTTCATACGCTTTGCTAGCTGTAAACCTCTTAGACTTAATTATAATATCACATGTGAACTGTTTGGCATACCATCGTTTAACCCGAGTTATTTTGTTGTCATTTTAGCTGTTAGAGCCATTAATACGCAATATGCTAATATGCAATCAAATTATCCCTGGGTACCGGTATTTAGGCCCCAACCCAAAAGGTTGGGGGCCTATAGGTTTGGGGTGTCCGTTTGTCTGTCCGTCCGTCTGTCTGTCTGTCCGTCATACTTTTTTGTACGGGCTAGAACTTTTGAACGGAAGGTCATAGAGACTTGGTTATAGGCTCAAATGAAAGGTCTTGGTCCGTAGATGTGCCTTTTGACCATTTCGGTCAAAAACACCCGACCGGAAGTTGTAAAATTTGCCAAAATAGCCAAAAATATCGGGTTTTCAAGACTTGAGCTTGTACGGGATAGAACTTTTGAACGGAAGGTCATAGAGACTTCTGAAATACTCGAAAACGACTTTGGGGGCGTTGGGACCTGTTCGTGTTCACTGAATACTTGTTAAACTTACTAAAACTGTCCGATCGCTTATCGTCATACCTTATAACACACTTTACTTTACGTTGAATAAGCTATAAATGTATTAAACCATACACGACACATCGAGGAGATATAAGACTTTTTTTTACGTTTCTCATGTATGATGTAGAATGGAAGGTTTGAAGCCATATCCATGTATACCATATGGTATTTACCGTAAAACTATTGAACAGGTTGCAGTCGACAGTTTATCTTTAGGCATTGATGATGATTGCTCACTGTTATTATATGAACAATTGTTTTGAAAGCTAGAATTGCTAAAGGTCCTTTTAGTATTTTAGTTTAACTTCAGAGTACGCTTGTGCTCCAGCGAATGTCGATTTATCATATACGATTATAACAACAATATATGCGCAACCCTCACGGGCACGGCGGATAGAGATTGTATGATGATAAAAGTGCCGAAACCGTCAAGGACGTCTGGGGGGGGGGGGGGGGGGGGCC
>LQRL01002708.1:15321-27749 GCA_001703475.1 Hydroides elegans
TCAGAAATGCATTCCCTATGAAACCCTTATGAAAGCCTGGTTTTATGATCTGTTCCTTAAGTAATCTCAAGTTTCAAATGTGATATAAGGACGTGCAACCGTGCAACCGTGCATAAGATTCATGTTTATTAATATGAAATAAATGAATTTCACAGTGCATAAGATTCATGTTTATTAATATGAAATAAATGAATTTCACAGTGCAAGTTAATGATAGTTTGGTTATCCTTGTCTTAAAATATACACATTGTTTATATTTAAATTTATAATTTCGTAATAATATTTAGTTGTGCATATTTTAAACATTTTAAGCAAAAACATTTAGTCTTTTTGGCTTTAGAGCATAACTTATGCGAAGTGTATGTATGGTAATATTCTATTGATCCAGATAATTCTACTGTTCAAGTACTAACATTAAACATGCGAACAAATTGACATATTCATATTTATTGTATACAAATTGCTAGGAAGATTAGTATTTTACAACCTTTTGTAGAGTAAATCATGCAAAGCATAACCTCTTAAAAATGTTATCACTCTATTGTGACCAAGTGCGTGTAGGTTCACCACTAATCCGGGCAATTGGTACATTGCTTTGTTCCTTGATTTTCCCATATTTTTTGGACAGAAATAACTTGCTATAAGATATTATATTATGCTGAAATCTTAACAATTTGGAAAATATAATTATTTTAGACTTAGAGGAATAGGAGTACGAATTTTATTTTTGTTCATATATCGATTCAAGAAAATGTGTGCAAACGGTTGACTATGTTTAGAATGGCAATTGCGCTCTCCAAAAATGCTTATCTAAATACATTTCACATATAAAATGCTAATCTAAATACATTGCACTTTAAATATAATCTTATTTTTCTTATTAACATTATACGACAAAAAATCTCTATGATCAAATATAATATTGTCGTATCCTTGTTCGTTTTTAACCTAACCCGTGCCAAAAATATGGCTTTCTTCGGCTTTCAATGAAAGTCTCGTCATTGCGATTTAATAGTCGTTTAACGATGGCATCTTTTGACACTGAAATTCAATAATCAGTTGATGCATGAACAATGAGTAAAATGAAGCAACAGCGCGCTCGAAAAAACTGAGTGATGTGCATTAGCTGCTGATTGTGATCAATAGAATGCTTTCGTGCAGGAAGATGCGGAATTGTTTCAATTTTGATTTTGTGTTCGAAGTCTGTCATTTTAAGTTTAATCCATGCCACATACAAATGTTTCATTGGAAAATATCATTAAACAGTCATATGATGGTCAAATAAATTGCGGAATAACTCCGAAATATATATTCTTTAAGTACAGTTTCTTAAAATACGACGAAACACGTGTCACACATTTAAACATGGAAGCCTTCAGTTTGTAGTTACTTGCTCGTTCGTCACCAGATATTCCAATATAGAACGATTATTGACTGCTCATCACTTTACCTTTTGTAAATACTCATCTCCCCATCGTTTCCCCTGTGTGATATAGTATCTTTGGTACATGTATTTGGGAATGCATATAAGAGCTTTTTAAGGATATCAAATTTAAGCTGGTCATGGATTTATGGTTGTTAGATTTCGTTGAAGATTCTAAAGATGAAGTGGATCAAGTCTCACGCATGCTCATTGATTTGGATTCCAAAAGAACTGGAGAAAATATGGTATAGTCGTGTTTGTCTCATACGTATCATCGTTCCTTTTCAGATGCATTAGCGAGGTATAGAATGGGGTTATAGTCTATGTATTATGTATAGTGAAAAAAAAACATATATGAAGTATCCATTTTCGATATAAAACACTATCTTTTTTTTTCAAACAGACCCTAGAAGATTCCGTATTGAAAGACGCAGAGAGCCTGACAGTGAAGGGAGAACAAGAAGGAGATCCACCCGCCAAGGTCCCCGCTAAGGTATGAGCGACACTGCATAGCTATTGAAATTTTACGTTCGCGCTAGCTGTTCGCAGTTTGCGCAAGATGGACTAATCTGATACATGAATCTGAATATAGGCTATATATATTATATTTCGTTTCGGAATGGCCATCTGGAAAACTAAATTAGAATGATTCTAAAAAATTGTAATCGCAAAAGACATTTTTCATACTCTTGTAACTTGAACAAAATAGTTTTTTTTTTGGCTAGAACGAACGATTATATGGGTGATAAAAATATTACTACATAGTAGACACTTAGTTTGTAAGTGAACTTGTTTGTACATAGTTGATCCCATCTTCAATCACATACTACATGGTTCAAAACTCTTCATTTAAAGTCGCTATCAACGTTTTTTGCTCCATCTTTAGGACTCACACTTTGAAAAACTGCCTTAAAAATTTGATTGTGCTTAAGCTATGATAAGTAGTATTGATTTATCATTCTTAAATGTAACCGGATCTAATTTCATAAGTAACTGATCAACATCATTCTCTGTTACTTATGAATTATGGAGCTAGTTTAAAACTTTGTGCCCTGCATTTATTCGTCACAATCAATGGCGAACGTGTCTTATCTGTGTATTGTGAGATGCACACTCAAGAAGATATATCCATGGACAACGTATATACTGTATTGGATCATCGATATGATGAGATTTCTCACTTATTATGCATCTTTGCTAAGAGTCTATAAAATGGTCCACTTGAAAATAGACAAATATGCATGCTTAACGTGTACATAAAATATCATGATACCGGCATTAAAAATACAAACCGAGATTTGTGTTTGTCAATTGAGTTTTGTAGAAAAAAAAGTTTCCTTCTCGTCTCAGTTACAATATGTCAATAAATATAATATTTAGTTAACCGATTTTTTTGCAAGTTGGAAAAAAACGATAAAAGATAAATATTTAGAACTATTCATTATTTCAAAGATTATTTAGTCTGTGAGCATATATATTAAATAAAACTCGATCGGCATTCAGCCCTTGTAAATTGAACTTGAGCAAATATGAGTAAAAGCATAGGATTAGAAGTCAAACACAATATCGTCCATTGGAACAAGCAAGACGTGTTATAAATCTGTGCTGCAAAGTAGATCGTTTGTTCGTAATCGATACCAAACCCTTAAAGTGACCCCTTTGTCAATGATAAGACACACTATACTAATATGGTATATATATAAAACGTAATCCTGGCTCGTAATTCTTTTGCTGATTATACACAAACGACAGTCCTGATTGAACTAATCAGTATAGAGTCCCCCTTCTCGCGAATTGCTCATTATCGGTATTTCGAATTAGCGCATACGGGTATTAATATATGTAATAGCAAAACCCCGATATTAGGAAGTTCGATGCACCCTTCCCCTTAGGACTATAAAAAAGCGTTAAACCTTATTTTGCTTATAAATCTTTCAACGCATTCCCCATTTTACACCACCAGGATCAGGTTAGACAACAGTTAGACGTTTTACTCCTTTGAATTAATCTCTACATTGCAAATTCTTCGACTGCCACACCACTGAAATTACTTAAGATTCTTTATAATTCACGGTACAATGATAAAACACAATATCTTGTCATTGTGAGCAACATTACGGTATGTCATTTTAATATCAATCTTGGTACACATTTACTACATGTAGATTGATCCATATCAGTTCTCTAGTTATTTTCTTTACTGTTCTTTTTGGCTTTATCATTTTTATTATCGAAGATATCGTGTCAACATAGGTACCCTGTATATATGTAATTACCCTACAGTATATTTGCTCTGGAACTTGAATTGGTCTGTGACAAAAAGTGCGTCTGGATATCATTAGACACCCATTGTGAGTTAATCACTTGAGCCAGTGAAACAAATATTGATATGAACAAAAGTCACGCAATAGAACTTAAGATAACCATTATCTGCAAGAAACTCCAGATTAAATATAATTCGGATATCAGACTCGAACTGAACTGAAAGGTGAATTCATTTATATTTTATCATTAATTCATAAGAGTAGGAAAATTGTGTATTTGGGGAATGAATGAAAGTTTCATATAATCCGGATAAGATTTGTAGCATTCAATCTAGATTGTCATTGTTGGATGCCATCAAAGCACCGCTTGACATACTTATTGCTCAAAGTAGAAAGGGAAGATAATCATTAGGATATTAAGAATATGGAAAATATTAGGAATTTAGTACTTAAGCTGGCCTAGATAGCTGCGTTTCGACGAGTTTATTCATAAGGTTTGTTATAGATAATATATGTATTATAATTACTATTATTAATTTTAGCTTGGGTAATATATATAGTCGCATAATCTGATAATGAGGCGTCGGGCCGTCCCTAATACGAATATTCATTATCTGAAACGAAAGGATATTCAATATTCGAATAATTAGAATTTCGTATAATTTTGAACGACTTTCAACCCGGCTCCGAATCATTCGACTTACCGGTATATCTTATATGCTGTACTTAAATTTTATCCACAACACAATTACCGGTATTCGTCTGTATTTGTGTATTCAACAGTAAAATACTCTATTTCAGAGTTTATATGAGATGAATAGACAAATTCAACAATACTTATTTGAGTATAGAGAAATTATTGAATTGGGGAAAATAAAACAAAACAACATAGACATATAAATTATAAGCCAAAATACTTATTTACGGTAATTTGCACATTAATCACCCTGCTAGCCCTCTTTTGCTCCAATACAGGTTCGGGAGATCATCACACGCAACCTATCGACCGAAGACGTCCGCGAACCCGCCATGTCTTCATCAAACGTAGGCAGCGACCACATTCGCGAGGAGAATCGCATGCTGCAGGCCGAGCTCAACCGAGTCGAGGATCTGCTGGCGGCGAGTAGGGCCGAGCGAGATGAGATCGGCATCAAGTACAACGCGCTCAGCGAACGGGTCAGTGGAGTAAATGTGTTCAAAGACATTTTGGATGTATTATGGAAATGTACAAGGTGTAACATAATATAATTAAGTACACAATTTTCTAAGAGAATAGGATTAAATAAGAATTTGATACAATGTGCAGGGTGTGACAAAAGAACAGCTATTTGTTTAGTGGGTTTAGCAGTTGTAAATATTTTTCAAACAACTCGATTTACTAGATTTAATTATGCCTGAAATATTGCATTTTGGTGAACACTTTTACTCGTTGTCTTATGTTGCACTCTTGCATATCTGGTGCGAAATTCCATTACAAGTTTTGTGAATTAAATTTGTCAAACTTCGCTTTGATAATTTCTCGCGTATAATATTAATGCTAATATAATTAATATATATATGTGCTAAATGAGGTTTTTGTTATGTCTCGACACCGATTCGTTATTTCAAATTATTTAAGAAACAAATGAAGAGCTCCGTACAACCTTGTGCTAGGTGACAAATTGTCGTTTTAAGAAAAAAAAAAGAAACAAATTAGATAAATGCTTTTGATGTTGTCAATTGTATATACAATTGTCTTTTTATTTCTGAAAGTCTTATTTAGTATGTAAAATGATAATATGCCACGTTGATTTTACAACGCATGTTAATTTTACTTAACACATAGTTGCACGGAGTCTTTCAAATATATTGGTAAGTTTTCATACCAATTGCTGGTTGTATATTAAATTAACATATCTAACTTTTCACATATCACATGTATTCAAGTGTTAACTATGAGTTACCTCTCCTCAGTTAAAAACATTTGACTCGGAGGTACCTTGTGCCACAACGGAATACAATTTTGGTTTTTGATTTCTTTTGAATTTACAATGGTCAGAAGAATAATTCTAAATCAATTTAATTTACAAAACTTTATTGGAGACTTGAATACATGTTCTTTAATTTAAATTTCAAAATACCTATTACCGGTAACATGCGCATGTCGATTCGAGTTTGCGTTGTCTGTCAGTCCCTGTAAATGATCCAGATTCATATATAGCTACCATGAGAGGTTTTCCTGCATGATTTAAACTCTTAAAAAACACCGCAAAAGGAGTTTGCAAATTCCCGTTTCTATACGACATTTGAGCACATGGTCTTAATTGTCATATATAAATGAATGAAAGGAAAAGAAATGTTAATGTAAGAACGCGATCCAGTCTATAAAGGTTTTGGACGCAATTAGTAACCTAAATGATGTTTATCTCAAAGGGTAACTATTTTTTTTTCAAAAGAACAATCGGTGTAATAAACATAGGCGATTATAATGGATGTCCGCGAATATTTACTTGATAGTTATTCGTGAATGTTCATTTGGGAGCCTCAAGTCTAATCAAATGTAGGTTTATTGCCCTTTTATGCCATTCACGACTTTGTTCCGTCAATAAGTAAAAAAATAAATTATTCATAACTTTTTATATGCTTCATTTATTTTTGAGTGTTATCATTGCAAAGCTTGGGAGTATTGAATGATTATTAGTTTCTTCATATTCTGTAATTCTGCATAATAAGTGTCAATATATTTCATGGTCTCCCTATGCAGAATCCGTTGTATCAATTAAGAAATTCGTAAGAATACACTCATGCACTCCAGAATTCAAGTTCACTATTGATCAATATTATACTTAAACTATTGAAGGCAATTAATTGAAGTGATAGTAAAACTGTTCAATTATCTTATTCTAGACGCTTACTCTCTTAATTATGGCCGCTCTCCGCCATTACATTGTCAGACTACCAGACCGTTTTACTCTATTGAACTCGACTCACTATGTCAACTATGTGAACCTTCCATGAGGAGCTTTGGGGAGGTCCGGTGGATGGTTACCTTTAATGTAACCAAACCTGCATTTTTCATAGACAAGAAAGGGACAGCAGTACAGTCGTTGTCGTTCATTGTGAATATTTTATGTATAATATACTAATATGAAGGTTACATTATCGTAAATGCATGCAAGTTATAACTCTAATGTGCATCTGTAGCTATATGCAGTTGTATATGGAAGTAAACGTTTGCTTTTGTGTGAAAATTATGCGGGCTTATCTATAATGGTTCTATGACGAAACAGCAAATCATGGAACAATGCTTAATACATTAATAATTATTTTTCAACTTCATTGTAATAAATAAAATGACAATTTGGATGAAGGTAGACTAAATATAAAAAATGTTCAACTTGAGTTACTGAAACAATCATCTTTGCTGCACAAATGAGAGTTCATAATTAATTCTTATTTTAATGAGTATCATCATCGAAGCTATTATAATTGTATAGACTGGATTGTTAATCACCGAGAGACCGAATGCTAAACCACAAATGACCAAATCAAAATTAAATTGAACCAATGAACTGATACTTCCAGTAAAAAATAGCGCCGAATCCAGGGTTACTACGTACGTACTCACTCACATTTCCGTCTCATTGAGTGTCATACTCAACCAATAGAATTCTTTTAATATATCAATTGCATAGATATGTGTCCCGATGAATTATAAAAGAGGAACATATTGTAAGTTACAATCATTATGTTCTAAATATATAATTATCATTTTACTCAATGTTACATGGTCTTTATATTTTACATTGTATATTAATCGGTGTTACTACGCTTGATTGCATTTCTAAATATGAATGGCATTCCACTAGAAAATAGCAATTAGATGTAGCATCAACCTCTGCAACTTGACATTTCATTGCTGCGTCCTTTTGGTTGGGAGACGGAATAATACACGATCGAGTTGGGGACGTGAATGAACTGGCTTATGTTTTCGAGGGAAAATATGGCGAAATCAGGATATACGACCATATATAAGGGTTTGGAACAGATTTTGTCTAGGCTATCTTAATTGAACTCCGATAACCATTTTGAATATCATTCTTAACTAATGTTGATTGAGTCGCATACACATGAGCATAAACTATAATTTTGTTTAATGTCTAAGGAGTTCTCATTTATGAAAGTTCATGTTTTATGTAATCTATCCAGATGGGCCCGCTTGTATAATTAAATCGAGTAGAAGCTCAGGAATTGAGTATTCAATCTCAGCAACTGACATCTTATCTGTCATTGTTTCAAAGCATATCATGACACATAAAGGTGTGCATACTTGGTGTGTCTTTAAAACATTTACATTTATTTGAATTTCATCAAGTGGATCGAATGTTCGATGTAAAAGTTGTACCATTATGAAATTCTTCAAGATAAGTAGTCCTGATCATGAGTATTGTTTATCTTGAGAGCCCTTATCTTTTAGTTAAATTAAAAAAAAAAACAATAAAAAATGGTTTAGATATTAAGAATCCTATGTGATCCATCCAACCTGCAATGCAGGTGCATTCTCTCTGTTTTTGCTTCGGGATAAAACAATTCGTGTAATACATCATCTTGACTGGGTTATTTTATTTATAAGTCTTCTAATATTGAATTTATCTCGACGGTATTAAGCACAATTCAATTTAAGGAGGGGCGATAAAGGGAGATGTCTCTTCAAGGCATAATTAATTAACCTGGATGTTGAACTATTACCGAATTCAGAGTTGTCATGTTCTTTTCTCGCCAGGTGGAATCAGTAAAATATAAGATTGACGACTTAAGTGCTCTTATATATGCAAAAACGGTTGATTTTGCTCAATATATGAGTTGATCAACAAGCTAAGATGACACGTTTACAGGCCAGACATAGAAAGTTTTTGATTTTGCCTTAATGGTGCAAAACACTCAGCTCTAAGTTAAAATTGCTTGTTTTCAAACGAGGAAGAAATAAATAAAATCCGCATTTAGTGCAATATCGATGAGCATTTAATTAAGGGTAATATTAATTTCAAAATGATAATACTGTGTAGCACACATATCAGAACTGATATTAGATGATGTTCGATTCTTTGGGAACTATAGTTTTAGATTTTTTCAAAAGATAGATACCAAATAACATGCAACTTATGATTGTAACTTATTTATATGTTGGCATGTACAATGAATGAATAAAAATACCCATTAGGTTAATACAAACCACTCTGTGTAAAAATATTTTTACTTCGGGAGATTATGTATCTTAAGTTGACAAAAAATGTATTGATTGTATGGATATGGGTCCCTAATATTCGTTTGCTGTTTGGATCATTTGCATACCATTATTGTATACAGGGATCTCTACACCTTCATTCAAAGATTCGAAATATAAGGTTACATCATTATATATAAACCATTCATCTTGATTTATATGTAGACTTTCATTAATAATAAATACAGAATTATACACACTTAACATTATTTCTTGATATTTATCTAACATAATGTTTAAAGGAAATAATCATTTTTTCTATATTCTCAATGAAACTAGTGAATCATTCACATTTTCAAAAAATAAATTTGCCCCAAAAATATCGAAATGCGTTTGATGAATGAATCAAATATTGACAAGTTGTTTTGATGTTAATGGATGTTATGCATTAATATATGCATATTAATATATTCTGACGATTTCGTTAGGGGATCCTAGGCTTAGTCCGGCATGCAGAAGTAATGCATTTATATAATTATCTTTATGTTTTCGAACCGAAAACCATGCTCAGTTAGAAAAATATTTACGAGTTCCATTGTTGTATTAGCACTGCAGTTTATACTGCGATTTAATACACGTTTTAGTCATTTTGTCTTGAACCACGTTATAGTTGTATGGACTTATGAAAAACGTATAAATGGAATAAACTTCTCTCCCCCAAATCGTTTTTTTTTAAAGGAAAAATAGTTATATGTTTGGAAAGATGGTCATGGCAACAGCTCGCTGATTCCTTCGACTTATCTCAGATTGATTGTGTACATGGTTTTGTGACATTGTTCCTAACCCGTGGTCCTGTGGTTCTTTTCAATACAAGTTTCGATTACCTATGATTAATTGATCATCGGTTCTAGAGGAATCGACTCGTGCTAAAATGGTCGTGATTGTGATAAAGCATACATTTGCATAATGTTAATAGTGTATGTAAGTCGACTCCTGGTTCTACCACTGGCGAGAAAAAAATCCTGGTATTTTATTCCTTCTCTTTCGACGCATCAATGAGAACAAACCGGATGAGAACAAATCTTATGAAATCATGTATTGGAATATGATACCGGTTAAATTTAATTAACGATTTAAATTGTTTATTCATGTAACTAAACTCAATCTTGTTTATTCACTTTCATACCAGCAAAGAGTTTACAGTAGAACCTCGTTAACCGAGCACCTCGGGACCGACAAAAATTGTTCGAATTAACCGATTTTCGGTGAAATCGATATGATTTATAAAGAAAATGTGGACTGGGACATCCAATTTCGTTCGATAAAAGCAATAATTTGGTTAATCAGTGTTGGTCTTACCGAGGGTCCACTGTTTAACTCCAACAATCTGCTGAATCAGTTACCTTGATGTTTCTCAATGCCGCATACCGAACATTGTGATATGTGGAATTCGATTTTAAAACATGTTCAATCATAAATATCAAATCGTAAAAAAAAATACAACAATGGATCATTTCACTTTTCAGAGCAGGACCTCGATAAATATAGTTGGGGCCGGATAAAACAGTTCAATTTTAAGCTTAGATATGACTTCCCCAAATTTATTCTGTAGAATTCATATTTTCACAATTTCGTAACAGTTCCCAAAATGCTCTCTTCTATGAAGGTGAGTTCACGGTCCATAAGCAAGTAATGTGCTCATCCAGACACTTTTTGGACATAAACTCGATTCCATACCATTCCATTGAAAAAAAAAACAATCATTGTTTGTCCAAAATCAATGCTCTACGAGACCCATTGAAATGACCTTGTTATTTAACGTGTTCTTAATCCCGACTCTATATGACCACATGGCTTTTCGTTCCTTTTCTTGGACATTGTTCGATAGAAGCATGGACGCTTTAAAACAACTGTTTAAAAGAAGATATGTGGATTTGCATATAGTTTTGATATACGATTTCGTTACGAAGCGATTGCAACTATTTTGATTTTACTATTCTTGCAGCCATTCGATTGCCAAGGAACAATGCCTGACAATATATCTCCATTCGGTTTCCATAGTGACGGGTTAAGTTACTGCTCTCGTATTTTTATGAGCAACTCAATATGTCAATAATTACTTATTTTCTATGAAAAAAAGTAAAATGCACATTATAATTACAGAACTAATACTTTGCACCCTTATATTGGATTTAGCCCTAGGGGAAAGACAGTTGTTTTCATCATACTCTTCTTTACCCAATATATAATGGCCGGTTTTCGAGATCCGGCTAAATTGTATCTATATTGGAAATATAAAACGAGTTCACTTCACCGGACCTGAGTCAATATTGTGATTTGCTAATGGAAGCCCAAATAATGAGGGGGTCAATAGAAATACGGAGCGACAGCAAAAACTGATATGGTAATGATCCATGTATGTCGGGCTTTCACTTAATCCTCCGATTTTTCACTCCTAGACGTGCGTAATGCTAAATGTGTTGGCATACAACGACAAACTTGGTCGCCGTATAAATTTGCTGAGAAAGGGTTTTAATTGACATTCGTTGCGCAACCCGACTGACCATCAATGCATGAGCTGGATCTATAGACAAGATAAATATATTTTCAAACAAGTTTTCATACAATATTTTACTCTGTTTTACACAAGCATGCTTGCTGATCGCATAGGCATAAGCATTTCCTCAATTAATTTTATGATTTTTTTATGGCCCGCCTGACTATAGTCAGAGGGCCATATAGGTTTTGCCCTGTCCGTGCGTGCATTTTCTGTTTTCACCGGAAATGGTATCTATGGGTATCAAAACGACTTTTGGTATAATTGAAAGTTCTGAGTTCGAGGTGGTGTCCGTCCGTCCGTCCGTCCGTCCGTCCGTCCATCCGTCCGTCCGTCCGTCCGGCGTCCGTCCGTCCGTCCGTCCGTCCGACGTACGCAAAATCTTGTGTAATGAACTTGTCCTAGGGTTTTCAACCAATCAACCTGAAACTTTTTGGAATCGATTATATATATATTGAAGATGTGCACCTCCCCTTTTGACCGACCTGGGTCTTCCGGTTCGGCCCCGGGGGGTCTTAGAACATAGCCCCACCCTCAGCATTTCACAGATATATGCTATGTTTTGTGTAATGAACTCGTCCTAGGGTTTACAACCGATCAACCTGAAACCTTTTGGAATCGATTATATATATCTTGAAGATGTGCACCTTCCCCTTTTGACCGACCTTGCTCTTCCGGAACGGCCCAGGGGGGTCTTAGAACATAGCGCCATCCACAGTATTTCACAGATATATGCGATGTTTTGTGTAATGAACTCGTCCTAGGGTTTTCAACCGATCGACCTGAAACCTTTTGGAATCGATTATATTTATATTGAAGATGTGCACCTCCCCTTGTGACCGACCTAGCACTTCCGGTATGCCCCCGGGGGTCATAGAATTTGGCCCACACAGCATTTTTACTGATTTTTCTTAGTTTTGTGCAATGATCTTGTCCTAGGGGGTTCAACCGATCAACGTTAAACCTTTTGGAATAGATTAT
>LQRL01002725.1:0-16936 GCA_001703475.1 Hydroides elegans
GGTTTTCATAGTAAATATATTTTAAATCTACAAAAACCCACACCCCTTCGAGTTTGGGGGCGGTTGGGGCCTGTTCGTGTTTCACAAATACTTCCTTGTCCAATTTAAATTTTACTTCGATAAAGAACTCATATTGGAGTTGAGCATCTGGATTCTATAGGATTTGCCTCTGTCCGTCTGTCCGTTCATCTATCCGTATTTCAATCCGTCCGTCCGTTATGCTTAACATTATTCAGAATCAAGCGTAAATCAATTCATATTTTAGTTCTAGAAAGAACTGACATTGAAAATGTGCAACTGGGTTCTATAGGAGTTGACCCTGTCCGTCTGTCCGTCCATTTGTCCGTTCATCCGACCGTCCGTCCGTCACGCTAAACGTGTATGCACCATATCCCATGAACTATTTGGCCCGTCCAATTTAAATTGGCATGAAAAAAAACAATATTGGAGGCGTGCAACGGGGATCTAAAGTATATGCATATGTCCGTCAGTCTGTCCGTTCGTCCGTTCGTCCGTTCGTCCGTCCGTCCTCCATGTAAAGCTATATCTCCAAAATAAGGCTAATCCAATTTAATTTTTCTTTGAGATGGATCCTATATTGCAGATGCGTATCGGGATTCTATAGGAATTGCACCTGTCCATCTTCTCGTCTATTTTGCTGTACTTCCATTCGTCCGTACTTCCGTCCGTCCGTCCGTCACGCTAAACCATATGTAAGAAACTAGTGTAAACCAATTTATATTTTTAGTATTAGAGAAAATCAACATTAAAAATGAGCATCTGGATTCTCTAAGATTTGACCCTGTCCGTCCGTCTGTCCATTTGTCCGTACTTCCGTCCGTCCGTTATGTTAAGTCCGTCCGTCCGTCCGTTAAGGCTCATCTAATTTATTTTTTTTCTTTGAGATGGATCCAATATTGCAGATGCGTGTCGTGATTCTATAGGAAATGCATCTATCCGTCTACCCGTTTATTTGGCTGTACTTCCATCCGTCCGTACTTCCATCCGTCCGTCCGTTACGCTAAACCATATATCAGAAACTAGTGTAAACCAATTTATATTTTTAGTATTAGAGAAAATCAACATTAAAAATGAGCATCTGGATTCTATAGGATTTGACCCTGTCCGTCCGTCTGTCCATTTGTCCGTACTTCCGTCCGTCCGTCCGTAATGCTCAGAAACAGGCCTAAACCTATTTATAACTAAATACAAGAGATAACTAACAATAACAGTGTGCAACTTGGTTGTATAGGATTTGACCCTGTCCGTTCATCCGTCCGTTCATACGTCCGTCAATCCGTCCGTCCATCCGTTCGTCAATCCGTCACGCTAAGCATGTATGCACCATATTTCATGAGCTACTGGGTCAGTTCAATTAAAATTGACATACAAAAACAAATAAATATTGGAGGTATGCAACGAGGATCTATAGTTTATGCATATGTCCGACTGTCCGTCCGTTCGTCCTTCAAACCAAGCCATATCTCCAAAATAAGGCTGATCCATTTTTTTAAATTTAAACTTTGAGAATCAATTTTGAAGATACATATCGGGATTGCATCTGGCCCTCTACCCGTCCCTTTGGAAATCCTCCACTCGTCCGTACCTACATCCGTCCGTCCGTCCGTTATGCTTAGAAACAAGTGAGAACAATTTATATTTTTAGTATTAGAGAAAATCAACATTAAAGATGTGCATATGGATTCTATAGGGTTTGATCCTGTCCATCCGTCTGTTCATCTATCCGTACTTCCATCCGTCCGTCCGTTATCCTTAACCATATCTTAAAGAGTAGTAAAAACCTATTTATAATGTATTACTAGAGTGATCTAACATTAAGAATGTGCAACTAGGTTGTATAGGATTGGACCCTGTCCGTCTGTCCGTCCATCTGTCCGTTCATCCGTCCGTCCATCCGTCACGCTAAGTTTGTATGCACCCTATCTTATGAGCTACTGGTCCCGTCCAATTTCAATCGACATACACATGGAATCAATATTGAAGATATGCACCGAGGATCTAATGTATATATGCATATGTCCGTCCGTCCGTCCGTCCGTCAAGCAAAGCCATATCTCCTAAATAAGGATGATCCAATTTTAACTTTACTTCAAGATCTCACCAATATTGAATATGCGCATCGGGATTTTATAGGTTTCACATATGTCCGTCCATCTGTCCGTTCACCCGTCCGTCCATCAGTCACACTAAGCCGGTATGCACTATATCTCATGAACTACTGGGCCGGTTCAATTTAAATCAACACATCAATGGAACCAAAGAAGTGTGCAACGGGGATCTAAAGCATATGCAGTTGTCCGTCTGTCCGTTTAGCCGTCCGTCCGTCGCAAAGCCGTCGCAAAGCCATATCTCCTAAACAATGATGATCCAATTTAAATTTTACTTCGAGATACTTTCTTTGAAGATGCGCATTGGGATCCTATAGGATTAGCCCCTGTCCATCCGTTTGTCCATCAAGTCTTACTTCCATCCGTCCGTCCGTTTGGTTTAACCATACCTTAGAAACAAGTGTTAACTAATTTGTATATTAAGTATTAGAGAAAATCAGCAATGTGCACCTGAATTCAATAGGATTTGACCCTGTCCGTCCATCCCTTCATCTGTCCGTATTTCCATCCGTCCGTCCGTTATGCTTAACCATATATTAGAAACTAGCGTAAGCCAATTTATATTTTAGTTAAAGAGAGAACTAACATGGAAAATGTGCAACTGGGCTCTATAAGATTAGACCTTGTCCGTCTGTCCGTTCAGGATTTGACCCTGTCCGTCCATCCCTTCATCTGTCCGTATTTCCATCCGTCCGTCCGTTATGCTTAACCATATATTAGAAACTAGCGTAAGCCAATTTATATTTTAGTTAAAGAGAGAACTAACATGGAAAATGTGCAACTGGGCTCTATAAGATTAGACCTTGTCCGTCTGTCCGTTCATCTGTCCGTACTTCCATCCGTCAGTACATCCGTCACGCTTAGCTGGCATGCACCATATCCCGTGAACTACTGGGCCCGTCCAATTTAAATTGACATTAACATGGGACCAATATTGGAGATATGCAACAAGGATCTAAAGTATACATATTTTAAAAAATGATCTAAAGTATATGCATGTGTCCGTCTGTCCGTTCGTCCGTCCGTCGTTCATGTAAAGCTATACCTCCAAAATAAGGCTTATCCAATTTCAATGTATTTCGAGATAAAACCAATACTGAAGATGCGCATCGGGATTCTATAAGATTTTCATCTGTCCGCCTACCGGTCCATATGTCCATACGTCCATCCGTCCGTCCGTCCGTTATGCTGAATCATATCTCAGAAACAAGTGTAATCCGATTTCAATTTTTGTTCTAGAGAAAACCAACATAAAAAAGTGCAAATGGTTCTATAGGATTTGACCCTGTTCGTCTGTCCGTCTATCTGTCCGTTCTTCCGTCCGTCCATCCGTCAAGCTAACCTTGTATACACCATATCTCATGAACTACTGGGCAGGTCCAATTTAAACCAACACATCAATAACACATACAATAACACATACATGGCACCAATTATGGAGGTGGTCAACGGTGATCTAAATCATATGCAGTTGTCCGTCGGTCTGTTTAGCTGTCACACAAAGCCACAGCCAAATTGTCCGTCTGTCTGTACATCTATCCGTTCTTCTTCCATCCGTCTGTCCGTTATGCTTAACCATATCTTAGAAACTATATATACATGTTGTTAAATATTTACTTACATTATTTCTAGTTACTTTGTAGACTTGTTGTAGTCTACCGGAGGTTCATGTTATTCGTATCAATTACAGATGCCGTAGCAATGACTGCTCATCAGCAAGCTAT
The DNA here is from genome assembly GCA_001703475.1 of Hydroides elegans. NCBI lineage: Eukaryota > Metazoa > Annelida > Polychaeta > Sabellida > Serpulidae > Hydroides > Hydroides elegans. Next base: position 3,854 of record LQRL01002725.1, read on the forward strand.
CTTTGTCATGCATGTGATACTCACATACACAAAACGCAGCCCTTTCACGATAGAGAAGTGCTTATGTCTGGCATGTATAAGCCTCTTCCGCCTTCAACCTTGGTGTTCGTTGAACATGATACACTTGTGCTTCGTGGGAGTTGTGAGTTTAATGATGCTCTGTGACACATACTTAACAAGTTTCTCAAACTATTTCCTATTATGTCATCATTTTATAATGTATAGAAACAGTATTTACATGTTGTTATAAACATACACACACAACATTAATTATAATCATGCTATATCAACTGTACCAAATAAAATAATATCAACGTAAAAAATAATATTTTTATATTTAGATGCATATCTAAAATGCGTGTCAAGCACCTGTGCAGTATGTTTCAATGAAATGGAGCCAACTCCTTTCCTGCAATGTGCCTTAATAACAATGAACGGTAATAATAAAAGAAAATAAATTGAAAGAAAATGCTATAAATCATCATTACTTGAAATAACATGATATAAATGTCCATTGATCTTAATGGTAAAAACACAATTTGATTAAAACACATTCTTATTGTGCTTTTATCTTATTAAACATAGGCAGGCATGATGTTTATCTCCCAAAATACCAGTGTGACTGTGGCTTTGTCATCGAACCTTCTATTCGAAATATTCTTTTCATCAAACTGTGGCCTTCATCCCCCATCATACGGAGCGGTAATGACACTCATTATATAATTTAATTTTTTTATTCATTCCAACATGTAGAATGAATTCTTTATACTATAATACTATTTTCCACAAGTACTGATTACATTGATGAAAACGCTATTTTTCTGCATACCCATATAAAGTAAACCATTTTGATTTTATGTTAAGCATTATGATTATACTGTGACATTTACAAAAGTAATTAACCAACATCAATTTATTTGAAAAAAGGAATGACAATTTACGACCAAAGAGTCCTATCAACTTTTACACTTCTACGAAAGGAATCCCCATCTATATCTATCCGGGCTTTCATTGCAACATTGCAATCCCTTGGCGAGCGAGACGGCAAGGTGAGATATAATGGTTGACAAATTAATTTATAACATAACACACACCATATATTTACAGAGTTTCATTTGATTATTTAATTTCTTTAAAAAATCATTTTAAGAAAAATCCTGCATTGAGTTTTTCCATCCAAATAGTGATGCAATGATTGAAATTGAAGAACATTCCAAACGTTATGATAATATAAAAGGAAATGAGTCCTTTCACATATGTTAACAGAATGCATCGATAGATAGTGTACTGTTCAGCGATGCCCTCAGGGAATGGCAGTATCATGAATTCGAGTTAGAACGACTACGTGGCATAAATCCTATGCAATGTCCGGCTTGTTCAGAGGGAATGCACGCATGTCACGTAGACGGGAATAGAAAAGTGTATAGATATGCCTATAACAAGCGGTAAATGCAGTGATGTTTACATAAATGTATCTTAAAAAGCTATCACAGTGCACACTTATTATATTTTGACTGCTTTAAAGAGCATGAACTCGCCTTATATTATTATTTTTAACTGACAGTTTGTCATTTTTTTTGTATTTATTCATGGTCATAGTGGATCTCAGCACTCATGCATCTTTTGTTATCTGCTCTATAATAGGTCAGATGAACTCTACTATGGAGACTTATTTATTGCTAGAGATGAGGATGTCAACTTGTTTGTTCAGAACACAAGAAAGGCGTCAATTGATGTAACAATATTATCCTGCTTTTTTTTATCTTTTAACAAGTTAATAACCAACCTAAACGGATACCTTTGATATAAAAGTAATTCTAAAACAAATCGTTGTAATATGTTTAATACGTTTGTTAATAAATGACTTATCAACTCATTACAATATACAAAATATATCAGACGTCTGATCTATGCGGCCAATCTCATTGGAAAGCTGCGAAGTCTGCTTCACGAGGCCTTGGATCCCTAGATGAAACAGGAATGGTTATGGCTTGTTGTCGCCATACAATTCTTTACAAATCAGTAAATATGCATCAGGGGGAAATTTTTGCGTACCCGTTGTACTTGCACATGCATTTGCTCGATAAGACGATGTCTTTCTTTTGCCAGGTAAACAAAAACGAACATTGACTTAAACTAATATCACTCACTGATAATTTGACATTTATTTACATTTATTTATGTTATTTTGGTAATATGTTTAACAGTACTGATTTTGTTTTTTTCATCACATTATTGGTTTCCATATACATGATTTATTGTAAAACATTTGCAAATTGAATGATTCAAGGATGTTATCTGCCGCTATTATCCTTGGTTAAAACGTCTCTCAGAGGCAAAACCGGAATATGGTCCAGCAACAAGCACAAAACCGTTTTTGAGTGTGATGCACTCAAAAGCACATGATTGGTCATGCCAGGTATCGATCAATTTTTTTACTTGTATTCAAAAAAATATTCTTATAATACTATTTTAAAATTATATTGTTTGGGTCATATTTTAAGCACTTTGATTACAATTTGAACTACACAACATATCGTGAACCTATAAGTTACAATGAACTATTTTATTCCATCATAGATAACCTACGGAGGTCGCCTTCAAACTGGGGCAGGCATGACTACCGGGGAGGAATTAGAATTAGTCAATTCTAATATCTCCAGATATGGTTTTACTACCAAGAGGATGACTAAAGCATGTAAAATCATTTATAAATATCATATTATAAAATAGTACAAGTAATTAGACGAATATACACATATTTGTCTCATTCTATGTGCAAAGGCATTCGTAAAGTTGGCTGATTATTCATTAAAAAGAATGCACAACATTGAAATCAGTTGAAATACTCTCAAATTATCTAACGATTCTGGACAAAATGTGATCTTAGTATTGTCTGACATTATGTCTCTTTCACAAGGTATGCCTTATTATTAAACTAACAAATCATACGTATATATCAGTTTTATATTATATGCATTAAGAACATATAAGTTTATCGCTATATTTTACCTTCATTCAAATCAAGCACGTCATTATGTGCTGACAAATGCTGCAATTCAATGGAACAAGTCAAAAATAAAGAAGCTTGGAATGTCATTGGCAAAGCGGTACAAAAAGGTTATGATTTTCTCAATCTCAAACATACCAAAATTAATCCCATCACTGAACCCAATTTATTTTGCATATACCAATGACTTTAGCATAAGGTGGTATAAATCATGACCATCTTAATTTTGAAATACACCAACAATCATTTTACACTTTTATTTCTATCTTCATAACAGATGAAGATTCAAAAGAAAAATGCTGATGCAAAACTCCAAGAGTTGCTAGCTGCTCATGGAGCGAGTCTATCGGACATATCAATTTGGTCCTCGGAAGTCAAACAAATAGCTAAAAGTAATGCATTCTAATGATAATTGATTTTGTAGAAATCCTCTTTTTGTTATAGATACTATCTAATATATTGAAAATAATTCGAGTGCAAAGTTGAACACGAAAGTGGATCATTTCTTTTGAATTATTGATAATTTCAATGTAATTACGCAACTGTGGATTAATTCAGACGCAAAGAAAAAACAAGATGAGACTCTCCCGGAAGCTGCCGAATACTACCTTTTGAAACAGCAGCTGAGTGTGCTACCCCAGGTTGAGGCCTTGCAAGATGATGTTGGAGCGAATGAATTACTGGATATTAACATGGCTAAAATGAAAAAAGTGAAAAACAAAGCCACTCGATGCAAAGATCTTGAATCAAGGTGAATGACAAATTATTGTTAAAGAAAGTAAAACCTTAACTAAAGTAAAACCTTAACTCAAAACATAGGGTGTCTTTAAGATTATTTTATTTTTTATAAATGTATGCCAGAATGGCTTGACATTTTTGAATACGTTTTGTTACTCGGGTTTATAATTTGCAAAACATTGTAAATGGCCTCATATGAATTTAAAAAAAAATAAAACATTTATGTGAATTCATTTTCATAATATATCTTCTCATTAGACTAACTGTCAACAAAGATATTCTGCAAGTACAGAACGAAGGCAGGCAGCTTCTCCTGAAGTCTCGACAGAGTGAATTGCAAAATGCGATTGAAGAAACCTCTGCAGAAATTCGTAGAAAGAATTATGACAAATTTAAATTCTATGGTGACTATAGTTTTGTATAACTATTTGTTTTATTAATTCCATTTTATAAATTATTTATATTTATATTTCATTAATCATTTGCACATAGTGTAATGCCGGAAACAAAACGTCATATTTTTTATTATGATTTTTAAGACTCTAGTAAACAGAGATTAAGACTGAATCGACAAATAACAAAATCTCGACAGCGGCTTGCTGAGCATGTGAAAGGATACAACCAATGTGCTGCGGCCCTAAGTTCAACACAAATAACCGAAGACGCAAATGAGTCAACTATCTGGCCTTGGATAAGGGAAAGTCAGTAAATTTTAAAATTATGTATGAGTCAATACTTGAATGTTTCAAACATACAATCTAACTTTTTGATTTGTAATCAAAAGTGCTTTGAAGAGTGCTTTGAATATTATTTGTTATAATATATTTATATAAAGATGTTGATATATAGATCAAATTCCTAATATCATGTTACAGATACTGTCGACTTGAAAACAAAAATCCTTTTCATGGAATCAGGCGCCGAATGCGATAGACTTCGAGAAGAGCTTGTCATAATTCAGAAAGAAATGAAGGCATTTCTCAGGCATTGTGGAAGATGCATGGAAACAACTGAACAAGAACAGCTTCGCTATTGTATATATATACTCTTATTCTCTGCTCACACCTTTTGTATTATTTGTTGAAAAAAGTTATTGAGACTCTACTTTAATTGATTAACGCGGGTTAATGAATTATAAACGGTTATATCTAATTCGCATGAGTTTTTTCTAATGTCACATGACCAAGTTTCTTTCATTGTTTTCAAATAGTCAAAGAAAGAGAGAAGCAGACCTGCTCATATTATCTTCCGGATACAAGCAAAGAAGAGGTCGTTCGTGGGCTGAAGTGTCTGCAACAAGAAGGCTATTTCTTTTGGAGTGACCTCAGAAATGATGCGATTCGTTTCTTTAGACTTGTGTTGGATGAACCGGATTCGACAATTATTTTTTCTGACAGTGAAAGTGAGGATGACGAGGCGTCATCAGGAGAAGAAACAGTTGATTTTGATTGAAGTGTTATAAGACATCAAGTTAAATATCCGATTCGGATTATCAATACCGATCCGATGAAATGCTCATTATTTCGATATTGACAATTCTTATAAGATGACTTCACCATAAGTGAATATACGTTTCATTTACTTGTTTGGGTATGATTTGTTTGGGTATGAGTCGGATTATCAATACTGGTACGATGAGATGTTCATTATTTCGATATTGACAATTCTCATGAGATGACTTTAACATAAGTAAATATACATTTCATTTATTTGTTTGGGTTTAATTTTATTTTAAGAGTGTAAGCATGTATCAGGGACAGTTAAACATTAAACATACATGGTTTCAGTTAAAACTCAATATTGTAATATTTGACCTTTTACAAAATATGTTGTAATGGATATTGATCGAGGTACCATATAGCTGCTTATTTGAGTTATCAAATATTATCACATATCACATAAAAAATATGATTTTGAACAAATAAAACAAAAAAAATACCACGGGGTTTCAAGAGGGCATTTGTATGAACCTAAATAAATGCTCTCTTCGTTTTCTCTTGGTAGCAAAAAATATCGCCATTCAAAAAGACTAAATGTGACGACGATTAATATATAAAGCACCTGCAGTATGAATGAATATTTTCCGCTATTAAAATAATGAAAATAAATATGTTTAAGATATGCTCTTGCAGTAACCAACTAAATATTCAAGCAAGGACTGATATACCTGAGGGATTCAGGAGGACACTTGTATTTGATAAAAAAGTGTTCTCCTTGTTTTTCTTTGGTAGCCAAAATATCTTCAATAAAAATTAATTAAGAACAGCGCCGACATGATAATATTTTTGTTCGAATGATAATGAAAACGGGAAATTCGAAGTTTTACGAATGAAAGAAAAAGTAACGAACGACACATTATCTTATTAAAGTAATAATATTATATTGCCACCTTAGCTTTAAAGTCGGAACTACAAGAAAGCAAATATTTGTTAATATTTGAGCTTTGAATTGAGTTTGAACTCTTCAATCCATCGTCGATACACATGCATTAGAAACTGCGTCAATACAAGATATAAATTGGGTGTTCAATAATGATAAAAATTTAATTTAGAAAGTCACATTTTAACCAATGAAACTTAAGTTATGCAATAAAAAGCAAATAGCCATGTGTTGGATGAGCCGGATTTGATAATTATTTTTTTTTTCTGACAGTGAAAGTGAGAATGACGAAGCGTCATCAGGAGAAGAAACAGTTTATTTGGATTGAAATGCTGTAAGACATCAAGTTAAATAGCCGATTCGGATTATCAATACCGATCCGATGAGATGCTCATTATTTCGATATTGACAATTCTTATAAGATGACTTCACCATAAGTGAATATACGTTTCATTCATTGTTTGGGTATGATTTAATTTTAAGAGTGTAAGCATGTATCAGGGACCGTTAAACATCAAACATACACGGTTTCAATTTAAACTCAAAATATTTTATTTTTTACTATATATGTTATTATGGCTATTTATTGAGATACAATAGACCTGTTTATATGCTTTATCAAACATTATCACATATCACATATATTGGTAGCAAAAAATACCGGCATTCAAAAAGACTAAATGTGACGACGATCCATAAATATAGCACCTGCTTTATGAATGAATATTTTCCGCTCTAATTATAATAAAAGAATATAAGTTTAAGAACTGTTCTTGCAGTAACTAACTAAATATCTAAGCAAGGATTGATATACCTGAGGGATTCAGGAGGACACTTGTATGTGATAGAAAAGTGTTCTCCTTGCTTTCTTTTGGTAGCCAAAATATCTTCGATAAAAATGAATTAAGAACAGCGCCGACATAATCATACTTAATGTGACGACGATTCATACAATATAGCACCTGCAGTATGAATGAATATTTTCCGTTCTTAAGACAATGAAAAGATTATAAGTTTAAGATATGCTCTTGCAGTTACCAACTAAATATTCAAGCAAGGACTGATATACCTGAGGGATTAAGGAGGACCTTGTATTTGATAAAAAAAAGTGTTCTCCTTGTTTTTCTTTGGTAGCCAAAATATATTCGATAAAAATAAATTAAGAACAGCGCCGACATAATAATTCTAAATGTGAAGATTCATACAATATAGCACCTGCAGTATGAAATAATATTTTCCGCTATTAGATAATGAAATAAATATAAGTTTAAGATATGCTCTTGCTTTAACCAACTAAATATTCAAGCAAGGACTGATATACCTGAGGGATTCAGGAGAACACTTGTATTTGATAGAAAAGTGTTCTCCTTGTTTTTCTTTGGTAGCGAAAATATCTTCGATAAAATTAAATTAAGAACAGTGCCGACATAATAATTCTAAATATGACGGCAATTCATAAAATATAGCAAAGTATGAATGAATATTTTCCGCTCTTAAGACAATGAAAAGAATATAAGTTTAAGATATGCTCTTGCAGTAACCAACTAAATATTCAAGCAAGGACTGATATACCTGAGGGATTCAGGAGGAAACTTGTTTTTAAAAAAGTTTTCTCCTTGTTTTTCTTTGGTAGCCAAAATATCTTCGATAAAAATAAATTAAGAACAGCGCCGACATAATTATATTTTTGTTCGAATGATAATGAAAACGGGAAATTCGAAGTTTTACAAATAAAAGAAAAAGTAACGAACGACACATTATCTTATTAAAGTAATAATATTATATTGCCACCTAGCTATTAAAGTCGGAACTATAAGAAAACAAATATTTGTTTATTTTTTAGCTTTGAATAGAGTTTGAACTCTTCAATCCGGATAGAACCGGATTCGATAATTTTATAGTAAAAAAACTTAAGCCGATTCCGCATGATCATATACTGACTGCTATCGGAAAGACAGGTCTTATGGCGTGTATTATACACACGACCAAACCTGCCGTAAGAAGAAAGGTTGGTCATGCAGGGGGCTTGTGTCTTGGATGATTCCGTCATCTTATATCATAGGCTGGACAGGTGCATTTTTCTCATTTACGCTTCATGATCAAACGATCGTGAGTTCGATCCTGGATTCAACTCAAAAACATTTGTCCCTCAGAAAATGTCAGAAATTATATTCTCAATTATGGTGCCTTTAGGAAATAACCATATCTTATCTGAAAGTCTTTGATTTGATATAATTGCCGGGTCAAAATTTCTTCATACATAATGTTTATATGTTCATTCATATCGCGTATGGGCCTGTAACTCAGGGATATAGCATCGTAATCATGGTCATACGGTTGTAGATTCGAATCTCAGTTTGAACAACCTATTCCTTATAATGATTCTAAAATTATGAAAACGATTCTGACAATTGTTATTATATGCAGATGTTCAAACAATTGGATAACATGGCGTATGCATTTACACATAACTGTCATTTTTCATTAAACAATCAACAAAATGTTTTTCTAGGCATGTAGTTCAGAGATATAGCATCGTAATCATGGTCATAAGGTTGTAAGTTCGAATCTCAGTTTGAACAACTTATTCCTTATAATGATGCTAAAATAATGAAAACAATTCTAACAATTTTTATTATATGCAGATGTTTAAACAAACGGATAACATGGCGTATGCATTTACACATACCTGTCATTTTCATTAAACAATTAACAAAATGCGCTTGCTAGCACTAAAAAGAGGTTACGTTATATCTTTAAACTAAAGCTGGGTCATTATCCTTGACAATCTTGTATAAATGAAGTAGACTCCCTAACTTGAACTCCTGTTATTCACCAGGTCTCCTTCATAAACTAGCATACATTATATGAAATAGTCAAACGGTTTGCTAGATCATTGACAGAATATTTTTCCCTGCATTTAAAAAAATGTTTCATCACTTTATATATTTGACTTACTTGCCGACAATGCGAGAACGCTTTTATGGATCAATCTAAAATCATCTATAACCTTTTGCTTATAATCGTTAACATTTATATTTAACATTTAATTGTTAAATTTTGTATTAGAATCCAGAGTCTGACTTAGATCGTTCTTAGATCCCATATCACGATATTGCATGTTATCAGCGAGTATTTAACACGAATCAATTCAATATCCTCTAGAACAGCTTTTGCATTTGCATTAAGATCGGTCACACATTTTACTCAATCATATTAACATCCAGAGCTATTTTTAAATCGTCTGTAAATCGTATATGATTAACTTGCAAGTGATCCGCGATCATTTAACATCAATCACCATTATCTCACCTAGAACCCTTTTTTCCTTAGATCGGGACACATTTGCATTTAGATCGATGACAAATTTGACACAGTTGCTTAAATTTATCAATATTTGTATTAAAATCGGTGACACATTTTACTCAGTTGTATTAGAATCCTGAGTCTGCCTTAGATCGTCCTTAGATTCTCTATCACGAAACTGCATGTTATCAGCGAGTATTCAACATGAATCAATTTATTATCCTCTAAAAGAGATTGTTTGCTTGTGATCGGTAAACATTTGCATTAGATCGATGACCAAGTTGACACAGTTGTATTAGACTTCAGAGTATTACTTAGATCTTTCATAGATCGTCTATCATGACCTAGCATGTTATAGGCGAACACTTAGCATCCCTAAGATGATTGTTTTAGGGGTATTGCAAGTTCACATTTTTTTAAAATTAAAATGCTTGGTTTAACGGTATGTAAGAGATGAACATATTTCTTCACCATGGATACACTTATGTTTTTTACGCATTGTTGGTTCCATTACTTAATATTGTTGTCTTGTTGTTTGCATTTTTTGCTTGACATCGGTATATGTATTTAGATCGGTAACCCAGTTGTATTAGACTTCCTAGCCTGTCTTAGATCAATTATCACATGATTTTAGTTATTATTTGATGAATCAATCTTAGATCATCTAGAATAATGTTGGCTTAAGATCAGTAAACTTTAGTATTTGATTCAGTTGACCCAGTTGTAATAGACTCCAGGGTCTGTCTTAGATCGTCCTTCGATCGTCTGGCATGTTATCAGCTTGCATTTTCATTATTCATTTAATAGTTTATATAAGAAAATCAAATACCAAAAATGAAGGGCATGATTAAATTGCTTAAACGGTTTAAGTTGCTATTTGGTGTTAGACACTTATGATATTTAACTTCTACACAAACACATATTTTATCCCTTAAATAGGTTGGCATGCCATCGAAACGTATTTGTAATTAGATTTTTCCTAAAACGCTGCCAGCACTGTAAAGCCCTGCCCGTCCCCTATTGGTTAAGACGACATCACATGATATGAACAGCGAACATTATGCCCTTTGTTCTTATAACTCAATACAGGCACTCTATTGACTGCAGCTGTCAATCACAAGACACACCCCAGGGGCTGACAAATAGTTGCTAGTGGGCGGGGCGAAGAACAGGCGCATTCTTTTTTATGCAAGCGATGTGTCATTGGCTGTATTGTGGCATGTTGTAGAAATTCCTGTGGCTAATTTAGAGAAAAAAATAATGCTTTAATTTCTTATATCAATTTGAGCACTGTAGATTGAGCAAGTCGATTTTCAATGTTGTATAATAAACAAAGGCCACCCATCGACTCATTTTTCAACACAGCTGTTAAATTACCGTTAATCAACGTTACAATACAAACAAGAAATCAATATTGGGCTTTGAACACTAATATTTTGCTAAAAGGTGTTTTTTCAGGCCAGCTAGGCAGTTTTTCATTTTTTAGCCAGTTTGGAACAGTAAACAAACATCTTTAACGAACATTTAAACTTTCTTTACTATATTACAAATAACAGTTTACTAAACGATTGCAAGCAGGTTTAATCGAATTCATAGTAATGATACTCACTAATTATTACGAAAATTATGCTAAGATATCATCTCAAAAGGAGTTCCTCAAATTGCTAAAATCTCCTAGCTAGAACGGATTTTCTCCAAATTTCCAAGCCCGTTGGAATTCTGTGGGACACCTTTTTTTCGGGAACAGCTCATGAGGTGCTTTTGATAAACATATAAAACGGCGTAAAAAGATATTCGGTTTGCTTAACGCTAAATAACATTTTGGGCCTTAATAAATATGAAAATGAGTAAACATTATATCATGTTTTAATTATTATAGATTTTTAGCTTAACATAATCTTCATTGTTAATAATGCGAGCGTGGTAGAATCTTATCATATATACATGTATAACATTGCATTAATATCTAAATTAAGAATTTTTAGACATGTTATCTTAAAAATCAAAATATAAGAAATCAGATTCTTATGCTCTACGAGCATATCTTTCTAGTTTGAATATAAAATCATTAAAATATGCAAAAAGAAATATTGTTTAGAACATATTTTTCACAAAAAGATGTTGCTATTTTTGTAGCTAGCTGGGCTCAATACGCTCATCTAGCTGGCTAGAATCATGAGAGGAACACAGTTTATGAAAAAAAAAGAAAATAGTAAAACAGGTATATATGATAAGTTTCTAGGTGTTTTTCACTTTATTATGCCTAGCTAGATATCTCTGAATAAAATCAAACACTAAATTGACGAAATGATTGATAAAAATCAACAAAAATCTAAAAGGGTGTTCCTAAAATTCTTGAAGCTAGAAGGCCATTTTTGAAAGTGTGTAGCTAGATGAAATTTGAAAAGGAACATTTTTCTTAGGAACACCTCGTGGGGTGCTCTTCTTCAATATGAGGAAATAAATTCTATAAAATGATTGAACATGCTTTAATATCATTCTTTGTTTCAATGCATTTTGCCATCCAGGGCTGGGATTTATAGCCCCTTTGTTTTATTGTTGCATAAAAATTTACCATACTGCAAAACTATCACGAGTGTCATAAATTTTATAAAAGCGCTTTAAAACAAGAAAAAAAGGTATTTTCTTGTTAATTATGAAGAGCAACCATATAAACACATTCCCATGAACTCATGCATGTGTGGTTCGATGTATGAAGTTTGTTTCAAATTGCCAATCCATAATTCAAAGTGAGCGATAATATGAGAAAGTCGTTTACCAATGAAGGGTCCTTGTCAATTTTAACACGAATAATGACATGAATTATAGAATAACGAATATGAATGAACGAATATAGGTTATTCATGTTGTCACTTTTTTTCAACAATGATCTGATTTTGCAAACCATGATCTGTTTTGTCGCTTGAAAAATGAATGTGTCCTTGACCTAAAGGGGAACAATTGATCATGCACTTGTAATTCTGGTGGTGATCGCACGGTCTATAGTCTATGGGTGCTAGTCCATGATATTATGCTATGTAATGTAGATAACAAGACAGCAGGTCTGTCAATTTCACAAATATATTTATTATAGACCAAATTCTGTTAACCGAAATGCCTAGTGGCCACTTTTTTTTTAAAAACTGTATATTGCTTTCAGAGACCTTGTAACATCTTAAGTTTATAAATACACCTATAACCAAATCGATTTATTCCCCAAAGGGTTGGGATGCCCGTTGGGGTATCCGTCCATCTATCTGTCTGTAACCGGAATTGGTTTCTCTAAGCATGAGCTTGTTCGAGCTAGAAATTTTGAACGGGAGGTCATAGAGACTGAGTTGTAAGCCCAAATTTCTTGGCTCGACATGTGTTTTTAACAGTTTTTGTTCAACTTCCAGTGACCAAAATGGAGAAAAAATGTAATTTTTCAAAACAGGTTCCTATATGAAATATTCAATACACTTTCTAATATGGGGTAATTTGGCCCCTTTTTAGGCGTCAAGCCTAAATTTGCATCAGGGTACGCATATGAACAAACTTAACATGTATCGATCGATGTATGACCGTTTTAAGTCATTTTCACTTTCAAAAATCTATCTTTCGAACTCATATGTATGATTGTGGCTTAAATGACATATAATGTGGGTTAA
>LQRL01002741.1:17864-29548 GCA_001703475.1 Hydroides elegans
AAAGTGATGATGGCCACCAGTGACTTCATACCTGCCGTTCTGCAAAGTCGATGTTTATTCTAATTTCTAAAATATCGAACATTTATATCAGCTATTTACTTACTTCATTACAGATGTAATGTAAGACATAAAATATCAATGTTTTTTAAACGTTGAATTTCAGGATATATCAATCGCTCTCAAATTTGTTTAAATAGTTTGCTTTATATCATCTACATATTGATGAAAACAAAAAAATCTAATGAAATTATGGCAACAAAAAATCTAATATATTTTCGTTCGTAGTATTTTATTATGACTAGCATCAAACAAGCATTGTAACAAACAATAAACTTCACACACATTAAACATATACTAGACTTTGTTTTTTTTTTTATTACACAGCTTTATAATTACATGTAGTTTCCTTACTGCACTAATGTTTCACGCGACCTCTTGAGATTTATATATCCAATTTTATTCATTTAATTGTAAGGCAGATCCCTTGATATAACAATTATGAAAATAACCAGTACTCAAATATCAACTATTAGAATGCAAGATACTGACCTTTACGGTTTTTTTAGTTGTAAAGAGAATTTACAAAATCAATTGAAACTGAACAACGATTAACAGTTATATCTTTTATACCATAATTCTGATTTTCTTTTATTGCACACAGCTGAATGGAACAGGGAATATTTATCATAAGACGTAATATCTTATTAGTCAAAACAATTCATAAACCACAACATTACTCATTGCACTCATCTACCAGCTGTGGGGGAATAAATTATTTGTGTTAATTGAAGTGTGCATTACACAATCGCAAACGGTATCAAATTAACTCACGTTTCGATAAAACATCTATAACAATGATTAGTTAAGTTTGCTGTTTCTAATTGAATATATGCTTTACATGTTTATATTGAAGCAACATCAGTAAAAATAATCTTGAAATATATGGTAAATTGTAACAAAATAGATAACGGATCAACCGTTTATACAAACTTAAGTTATAGCTTTTGTGTACTATGTAAGACTTCACCAAAGCTTAGACCAATAAAGCATTGTATAATACTCAACAAAATATAAGAGAAAAGGTTAGATACATGACAAATATGAAGCGGCTTTGCATTTTCATATGTTTATCTACATGTATATCGTAATAAAGACGGAGATACTTTTTATTTAAAATATTACAAATACTGGTAATTCAAAACCTAGCTAAATTTCTACCTTTTTTCAATGCGCTCTACAAATTATTCTCTCACATCCTTTTAAAGATAACTAGAAGGTCAGTGACCTTGGATCCCCCGTGAACTTCAACAATGCGTATATGCAGGATGGTCAGTTTTTACTAAAATTAACTTTGGAAATGACGAACTATTTTGCAAATAAACAAGATAATGCGATGAAGGAAAAACATAGTAACATTTTGCATCATCACTCACTTTTTCTGAAGACATCTCTTGAACTGACGAGACCAGTCACTTTTTAAAGTGCTCCAAAATCGAAAATTTTCAACTGATCGAGATGACACCATGATGAGGCACGACTTCAGACCTTGGTTTATATATGTATTAAATTAAAAATCTCTCGCTCAATTCCTTCATACCAAACTCGCGTGCACAATGTACTTAACATCGGGTGAAAATGTTAAAACCGACAATTTTCAAAGTGTTCCAGAATCGACAATTTTCAACCGATCCAGATTAAACCTTAACGAGGCACGACTTGAGACCTCGGTTTATACGAGAATAAAATTTTAAAGGTATAGCTTAATTGCTTCATACCAATCTCGCCTGCACAAAGAGCTTGACATCTGTAAAAATGATTAAAATCGACAATTTTAAAGTGCTCTAGAATCGACAATTTTCAACTGGCACGACTTCAGACATTGGTTTATACGTGTATAAAATTTGAAATCTCTAGCCCAATCGCTTCAGACCAAACTCGCCTGCACAAAGTGCTTGGCATATGAAAAAAAGTTTAAAATCGACAGTTTTTAAAGTGTTCCAGAATCAACAATTTTCAACCGATCGAGATGAAACCTTGACGAGGCACGACTTGAGACCTCGGTTTATACGAGAATAAAATTTTAAAGGTATAGCTTAATTGCTTCATACCAAACTCGCGTGGACAAAATACCCTATATCAAGCGGGACAGACAGACGGACGGACAGACGGACGGACAGACAGACGGACAAGCTCAACCCTATATCCCCTCGTTTTCACGGGGGATAAATAGAGGTGTGGGCAAGCGAATGATTTCACATCTTGTTCCCTGTTTTATTTTAATTGCAAAAAATAAGTGAATGGTAGCACCACGCAGTAAAAAAAAAGAAAAGTATAAAGAGCTTGCTTAATGGAATATTGCGAGCAAGGAAGGATTGGAATGTACTTAATCACCCTGAATTCGAACATCGCAAGAATGGACACAAACAATCAATACGAAAGGGGTATTTGCAACAAATAAATCAAATATAAAATTGCGCATTTTCAGAGTAAAAATTACAAAAAGTTACACAATTTATACGTGGATCACGAATGAATTAAACGATTACGTTATATTCTATGAACAAACCATTATACGAGTAATGAATACAAAACATTTGCTACAAACAAAGGAAACCTTTATTAGAAAGCTTATGAGATCATTAATTTTGAGAAAATATCTTGTTAAAACTTTTCCATTAATACTCGCGAATTCTTTTCACCATCCCCCTTCTTTAATATATTTGTAAATAACTTATAAATGATCATAACAAAACTACAACCAATGCCTCAAACAAAATGATCTTTAAATGACGTTAGATATAGCAAAATAGCAGAGAAAACATGAGATTCATCAGCAACGTTTTTAGTATAATTCAATGTAAAAGCTTAAGTATATGGCACCGTGTTGGGTTAGAGAATTAAATGTACGATCAGCGTATTTTTCATGAAAGCTAATTTGCTCTTAAATTGACACAATCCCATTTCAAAACTATCTTTTAAACTCGAGTGGGAACTTTATATTATTTGTTTTGTTGGAACTTTGATTAGTTAAGTAATTATATACATTTTTGAATAGAAAACTTGTAAAATAACTGTTTGGGTTCTTACAAGTTTAAAACATTAGACTCGAGAAAGTGCAAACATTAAAAGGAAAACTTATTTAAATACGATACACAAAATAAATATAATCTACACTGCAATCAATCAAAATAAATAACATAAAAAGCAAAAACACTAAGCAAGAAAAACAATAAGATTGAAAGCAACAAAACATATATCACACCAAGCAATGTCACGTCAGATTATTGAACACAAGTGAGTCAACTTTTGAAATGATTTCAGTGCATCAGTTTTGATTAATTTCGCACGTTCCTTTTTTTTAGAATCCGAAGCATGTGCCTTTGAATGATGGCGTGTTATTTGAGTCACATGACTAATATATCATTTGTTGAGAATCTATCACATTCATCTCCAGCTTTAGTTTACATGACAAGTACTACAAAACTGTGCGGAAGCGGCAAGAGCATTGACCTAAGCAAACCTTTCTTGCACAAAAAAATGCAAAGTACATGTATGAAGGACATTTTCTGAGAGATTGTTATAGGCTGAGTCAAGCGAACCTAAGTGAGCCAAAGACCCACCATTGGCACGATTCACGAAAACATAAATTGTAGGGTCTGGAAAGCATAAATTCGCCATTTACCCGTCGACCTTCCTTAAAGATATCAAATTTTTTTGGAGGATATTTATATTTTTTCCAAATTCATTCGTCTGGCACTGTAATGAACGCACACGTTGAGCTATAGTAGAGACCGCAGATATGCTGAGAAAAGGGAACGAATTCTTGTGAACACATTCTTCGAAAGACGAGTTGCCATGAACAGTTGTTGAATACGGGAGAGTCACAGGTCTGGCAGAAGTGCACGTCGTCGAGTAATTCTAAAACACACAAGTTTAATAATAAATCATAAAACGGTTTTACAAATGCAATATCCTATTCATCTACGTCTATTTTGTTTCATGAAAGTCGATCGGTTAAAGGAAATATTTGTTTCTCCATTCAAGTTACCTAGGGCTTTAATTCTATTTTGATTTAATTTCATATCAAATGACTTTTTAAAAATTCAATATTCATCAAATCCTTGTTTTTATTTCATTCTATATTTAGATTTAGATTGTTCATTTCTTGTTCATTTCTCATACGGATTTCATACAGACCAATAAGATTGCATCAATCTTTACTTGTTAGTGTTTGAGGCAAGTTCGTTTCGCGCCATTGGACGCCATGTTTGCACACACTGCGCGCGCTCAGTTCGAGTAAGGACGGAAATTGTAACGAGGTTTGTCGATGGGTCTGAACTAGATCCGGACGGCTACGACTATGATTTAGTTGTAGCAATGGGTTATCATTGACTGCAAACCTAATTAGAAAAACGATAATTGGTGCTGCTGTAATTAAAGGGTGGGTTTGCTTTACATCGAATATCAGAACCGCGAAATTTTGAGAACACTCCGTGGTTAAGAGATTCTGAATTTAAAAATATGAATTTGACTTTTTTTACAACTTTTTTATATAAGTATATTGTTTTAGGAGCATTTTTTCTAAGGGGCCGTGAAAATACATAGAGCATCTTCATAAATATGAACAAGCGTATCACTTCCCTATTTCCATTCTTGAATTCTTCCATTACCTATACGCGAATGACATACCTGAGAAGTAATAAAGCTGGAGCCCTGTGAGCGAGGCGGGCAAGGAGCGGAGTCGGTTGTGATCGGCTTTCATACATCGAAGCTGGTGAAGCCGGCCGATGCCGTTCGGTAATAACCGCAGCCTGAAAATGAAATTTTATCCCGTTGTTATGCATTTAAAAATGACGTTTGTAGACCATTGTTGCAATTCATTTATTAAGTTTGTCAAATATGGCGGATACCTGGTTTGTATTGTTGTTAGATACAAAATTTCAAAGCGTTGTCTAATTTTGTCGAAGTGGGAGGATCTGGCTCTGCTCTGGCTCTGCTCTCTGGTTGCTAATGAGTGGTGTATATATGAAATGAAATAGCTTACAACTCAATATAATCATACTAGGAAAGAATCTATAATCGATTCAGTTTAATATCACACATCAAAATCTCATATTTTTAGGCCTACATTTACTATCGATATCTTAATACCTATGTTTTAACTATTGACTTACTTGTTATTGCTGACACATAAAGACGTCAGCGCAGCACAATGAACAAGTGATATGGGCAGACCCAATAAACGGTTGTGAGAGACGTCCAGCGTCTCAAGCCGTACGAGGCCACTAAATGCGTCTGGCAAGGTGATCAGGTCGTTCTTACTAAGATCGAATATCTGGCAATGGGGGAAAAATAACATTTACACATTTATTCTAAATTAATTTAGGGCAAGTTAATCCACTAATCCACGAAAGAACAAATTTAGCCAAATGAGAAAAAGATAACTGAAGCTAAAACTAGGGTTGAAATTTGTCAATCTAACTGAGAAAATGTTACCACTAGAATACATGAAATATCATTTGAAATGTGGAATTATTTTTCAATCACCTATTATCATTGTTTTATTTCCAGTGCTAAGTTAAATCTTATGATGCGAAAGATTTTTTAAAATGGAAACATTGATGCCGATTGTTATTTGACGCACCTCAAGGTTTGACAGATTTCCTACTTCACTTGGTAAAGAAGAAATACTGTTCTGACTGAAACAAACAATGAAATTCATATAAATATATTTTGACCGGGTACAACGATCTGAAAATCAGATACATGTACATGGTATGTTCTTATGATAAATAGTAAATGATAATTGTATAACGGAATATGAGTTGTACGACTTAGTGAGAAAAATGACGAATTTTACCATTTCAATTATTTGAATTAAGGACATTAATATCAATAAAAAATGCCCTTGTTCGAATTGTCCTATAAACGGATATTCTTCTGCTTACCTAGCATGTAGTTTTTGAAGCTGCAATAGCGCCCCTATAGAGGTCGGCAGCTGACTGATATTATTGCCACAGATTCGTAGCACCTGCACCCGCCTTAGCCGCCCGATGTTAGCTGGCAGCTGTTGTAGCTTATTGTTAGTGAGATTCAGTTCTTTCAGCTGCATGAAATTACCAATGATTTCCTGAAACGGAAGGAGGCATGCTTTAAATAACAGGAAAATAACGGAAAATGAAAAATAAAAAACCAAATTATTATATGTGTTGAACAATTTGAAGGAAAAAACATATGAATAATATTCTATTTGGGAAATATGATTAGAAATAAGGACTCGATAAATAATATGATTAATGAAATTTATATGGATGTCTATTACTTCTCTGTTATCTGAAATTATACTGAAAATCAATCTTTGTGTTAATAACAGAGCGTCTATAATACAGGAGGTCCCTGGGATGATCAAACGCTATCACTGAATATGGCCCGAAAATAAGTTTGAAATGTTACACCGGAAAAGCCATGATGAGAGAAACAAAACACCAACGCAATCAATACACATAGACAACCCATAATGAAAGAGAGGTTTCCCGGGTGACAGGTACAATTTACAGAGGATTTGAGAAACTTATTGCTTTATCGATTCTTGATTGCATGTGAAAATAGCTGCTATCAACCCACATGATGTTTAGCTTTCAAATAAAAAATATTCAAACACAGAGTCTGACATTGCGTGATATGTCTTGTGAGTAATCACAAATTTATTTGTCCGCAGATGTAAGATAGTCTTTCCCAATCACACCGCAACAGTCATTTGTATCAATTATGATTACCGCGAGGAGACGCGGAGGGGTTTAGTGCATATTTGGGCGCAATTAGTGCATCGACATCAACTTAATGACCGCCCACCACTCATAACTATGGTGTTTTATGGTAAAGAGCGTTAATGGTATCAAATGGAAACTGGTTGTGCTTTGATCATTTATTTATGCTGAGAGCCCGTTCAGAAATTGTATCGAACATATTTTTCTTTTAAACAAGACTTAAATTAATCACTCAGAAATTATATCGAACATATTTTTGACCAAGATTTAAAGTTACCGTGAATTTCATTTCCATTCGCAAACATCAAGAAGAAGATTTGGTGACTTTGTACATTTGTATTCGAATGCTTACATATGTCCATATACACATGTACATTTAAGACGATTCTTTGTGACTTTTGACTATTTGGCCCATAACAAGTCATAGAAGGACTGATATTATCCACATCATAAACCATAAAATATTTCTAAATGCATTGAATGATGGCACAGAATTGGGGTCCATATTTTAAAGAAACCAAGACTAATGAGGATTCATTGTTGGCTCACATGATATCATTCGAATAACCTCAATAATTTTTCCAATACACAAATAAGGCTAACAGCACCTGTAAGCGACCTTAAAAGGTCCAAGATAGGAATATCGTCTTATAATATGTCGCTAAAAGAATCTATATTATAAGCAAAAAAAATCACTTACGGGCAAATGCGTGATTGAGTTGCTATGCACATCGAGCACCGTCAGTCCCCTTAGACACCCGATCTCAGCAGGTAGCTCCTGGAGGCTGTTGTTAGAGAGATTGAGCGTGTGCAGCTGGCAGCCGAGGAAACCCATGCGATCGGGACATTTCTCCAGGGAAAGGTGGCTGCAAAGGCGAAAGATAAATATATAAATTTAAGTAGGGAATGTCATTCATATTAGGGTACATAGTCTTATAAAAAGGTTATTTTTAAAAACTCCTGTTTTTTTATACATTCACTTTTTTTCCTGTCGCTACGTCCAAAGAGTTTCTAGATATACCCAGCCCTTTGACATTGTTGACAAATAATTGAACATCCAATGTAGTCGGTTCTTTTACAATGATAAATTAATTTCAGGCTACCAGGGCTGAACATTGCACTGAGCTAATGAGCTATTTCATCTAAAAATGGAGCATTCGACCCATTTTGCAATTATTGGACAAAATTGAAAAATAGTTTAAGTGTTCAATTTTACTGACCTGAGATCAATTTTGGTCGGTTTATTCTGGAATGTGTTGACGCGGAATGTCTGTCCGGCGGCATTTTGGTTGCCATGGTATTCACATACGGTTGCCGTACTCGTTTGACAACAGAGACGACAGAGGACGTAGCGACAGAGCCGGTCGGACGAATGCAGGCTGCAGCTGAATGGACAAAATTGAAGGATTGATTTTCATTGTGTACATATATCTGGATTATATATATTATGTAGTTATGATCACCAACATGTGTAGGTAAAATGGTTTTTCGTTTCATCTGAGCAACCGTTGAAAGCATTCATACGCGTTTTATTCTTATATTGATATAAAACAGTTACATTTCAGAAATGGAACATAAATATATTCATGTATAGCGCAACATTTTGAAGGTCAAAACTTTGATGGTCTACCTTTATATGATAGAGTTTTTGGGCAACATTGAATTCTAGGCAAACGAAATGAATTGGACAAACAAGTTTCATCTTTAAAACATCCATTCATTCCCGTTGAAATAGTTACTGATTGCTTAATTGAAAGGAACAGGAACTCAAATTGAAAGGAGCAGGAACTTACTGTATACATGGTACATCGCACTTGTCCGCCGGTGTAGCACTCCAAAGTCTGAATGCGCTGTAACTCCCCCAGTCGCTATCCTCCTGTTATTCCAAAACGAACATACAAATAATATATTTTGGTAGAATAAAGTATAAATGATAATTTGATGCGACGATGCAAATAGTATGATATTAGCATTTCCAATAGTCATAAGAGAAGCTCGACTGAAATTGTATTATGGAGAAATTACCGTCGCAGAAACAGTAAATATTACACTGGACACTTGTCTAGATTTTGAGCTATGTTACGTATGGGAGTATAAAAGTTAATCTCCAAGTAACATCATGTGCTGAAGTAAAGACTTGCCAGGTGTCAAGTGACTCACCACAATGCTGGTGCGAGGACTCCAAGAGGACTTGCGTTCCGGTTTCGCTTTCGTTTTGCGTTCCTCCTTGTCCATTACATGCAACAGCGCGGGAAGCACATTGAGAATGAGCAGAAGCAAAGTGACACAGAGCGTCACTGCTACAGCAACACCTTAATGAAATGGAATTGTTTGATGGGTAAATTGATCCAATCCACGTTTAAATGTCTGTTTTTCTTCGTCGTTTATTGAGATAAAATCAAATACAAAATCAATAAATGAAGGAATCCAGTCCTAACGAAATGTTTAGGTGAATACATTATTCAAGTCCAAAAAATGTATGGTTCGTTCTCGTATGCAATGCAGCTAAAGCTTATACATATAACATTCAATTTCATAGTATCTTTAATTACTCTAAAACCACATTTACTGAAGGTGATTTATTTCATATTTCATAAGAAAAGTGCACATATTACATTTTCATTTTGAAGATATGCTATCAATCTTGTTGTTTTAATTTACAACATACCTATTAAGCTGGCATGCTGTTCCGGCAGTACAAAAACAGCGTGAACTAGATGTGTCACATATTCAGTTAATAAAGCCATGATGCCAAGTTGTTTATCGGTCAACCAAGACCGGTATCTGGAATGAATAGATGAATAATTATATTTGCATAAAGCAACGTGGTAAAAGATACAGCGGTGATCTTTCGACAAATATCAAGAGCGAAGAATATGTGTCGTCCATTTATGCTTAAAGAATTCTGAACGTGTATGTAGGTACAATAACATAGTCATTGTCGTTTTGAAAAATATAATAATGTTAAGTTTAGCAGGGTTTTAAGTTTAAAGAACGCACGGTCAATTATACGACCGTTATTTCGTCCGCGTACTAATATGAATATCGATTGGACGGAAATCTACACTATGCGGGAAGCATTTCTTTAATTTCCTTTCACCTATAAAGCTCTTGTATAACATATACGCACGAGCCTTCAGCACTCGCATTATCGAAGTTATTTTTAAGTTTTTTATTGCACGCGTCATTGGATCAAGGTCACGCTTGTGTTGATTTTGGGTAAGGAGCATCCTTGGTTTAGTGTTTAAAATAGAAATCCAATATTGAAAGTGTATTAAATTCGAGAGGACTTTTATTCATTCATAGTTAAGATAACAACGTTTGTAAAAACAGGCCCCACCCGGCATGAATTGTATAAGAGTTTATGGTTTTCTTTAATTTTAAGATCACAAGGAAGTATGTGCAAAACACAAAAAAGCAACACTTTTGAGTGTTTTGGCCGAATTCGGCCATTTTACGGTGTCCGAATTCAGCCAAAAAACTGTCAAAAGGCACGTCTACATATCAACGCATATCATCGGAGCTTATAGCCAAGTCTCTATCACCTTCCATTTAAAAGATCTAGTCCGTACAACTCATATTTCGAAAAATCGCTGATGTTGGATATTTTGGCCCAAATCGCCCAACTTCCGGTGGCATTATCTGGCCGAAACTGTCAAAAGGCACATCTACACCTAAAGGCCTTTTATTTTAGCCTACAACCAAGTCTCTATGACCTTTCGTTCAAAATTTCTAGTCCGTACAATAAAGCGATGACAGACTGACGGATGGACGATCAGATAGACGGACGGACACCTCAACTCTATAGGCCCCTTTATAGACTTCATGGTCGGGGCCTAAAAAGTATTATATCGACTTATTCTAAGTTTATGATTTGACGGTGAAATGATCAGGGTCACCTTCACGGAAAAAACACGTACGAGGTCAAGAAGGGGTTTTGTTTTGAAAGGCAGTTTCGACAAAACTTGTAATAACGCATTAACTGAGATTTTAAAGCATTCCATTACATATACACTCTTATATGGCAATGTGACATAGTAAGGGAGAGAGATAAATTGAAATTCGTAAGTCGAAACTAATATAAAATGACTCAAAACAAAATGGGCGATAATCGGGATATCAAATTCAAACAATAAAAGCCTTTGAAGCCATAATAATCTATTTGTATTTCATTCTTGTTGAATTTGATCAATAATGACAAAAAGACTGCATAACGAAAGGAAAACTGTTTAACAGTGTGATTTATTGAAATTATACTTCGGCCGAAATTGACCTTTCGAACGAATGTCCGTTTTTATGATTTAAGTCTTTTCATCCAATATTGAACAAGGACGTATTTGTGAAACACGAACAGGCCCCAACCGCCCCCAAACTCGAAGGGGAATGTTTTTTTTTTGTAGATTTTTAATATATTTTCTATGAAAACCGCTATTTTTGACCAATTTGACAACTTCCGGTCGGGTGTTTGTGACCGAAATGGTCAAAAGGCACATCTACGGACCAAGACCTTTCATTTGAGCCTAAAACCAAGTCTCTGTGACCTTCCGTTCAAAAGTTCCAGCCCATACAAGCTCAAGTCTTGAAAAACCGCTATTTTTGGCTATTTTAGCCAATTTGACAACTTTCGGTCGGGTGTTTTTGACCGAAACGGTTAATGGGCACATCTACGGACCAAGACCTTTCATTTCAGCCTATAACCAAGTTTCTATGACCTTCCGTTCAAAAGTTCTAGCTCGTACAAGCTCAAGTCTTGAAAAACCGCTAATTTTGGCTATTTTGGCCAATTTTTTTTTCTTCTTCAGTTTCTTGTGCAGTCTTCGTTACGAGTATCGCGCACTACATGCAGGTCGGTGCATCACACAAAAACGAAAAACTTGGTGCAGTTTGTGCTATTATTTACAGTGTAGACTAAAATCC
>LQRL01002754.1:5245-21160 GCA_001703475.1 Hydroides elegans
CGGCCAATTTGACCACTTTCGGTAGGGTTTTTGACCGAAATTGTCAAAAGGCACATCTACGGACCAAGACCTTTCATTTGAGCCTATAACCAAGTCTAAACGTTCTACCCCGTACAAGCTCAAGTCTTGAAAAACCGCTATTTTGGGCTATTTTGGCCAATTTGACCACTTCACGTAGGGTGTTTTTGACCGAAATGGTCAAAAGGCACATCTATGGACCAAGACCTTTCATTTGAGCATGTAACCAAGTCTCTATGACCTTCCGTTCAAAAGTTCTAGCCCGTACAAGCTCAAGTCTTGAAAAACCGCTATTTTGGGTTATTTTGGCCAATTTGACAACTTCCGGCAGGGTGTTTTTGAACGAAATGCTCAAAAGGCACATCTACGGACCAAGACCTTTCGTTTGAGCCTATAACCAAGTCTCTATGACCTTCCGTTCAAAAGTTCTAGCCCGTACAAGAAAGCGATGACAGACGGACGGACAGACAACTCTATAGGCCCCCAACATTTGGCTTTGGGCCTAAAAATGTTTAATTGTCAATGTAGTTTTCTAACATGTTTTATTCTATGAATGTCAAAGAATGTGATTCATGTTCTACGTTTCATTCATAATCGACTATGAAGTCCCTATTTCTACGTTTCTATCATTCTACATACATAATCAACCGAAATATCAGTTATAAGCCTTATACTTTTAGTCGGACCCTATGTGTTTGTTAGAATAAACTCTGCTCATAATTTGACGGGACAGAAAATCCTTCAACTATTTGACTCTCTTGGCACTCATCTATATACGTTTTAAGGAGGTTTTATTGTAACATCAAACCCACAATGCGTATCAATACAATTCTTTAACTGTTTGAATCAACTTACCGATGACACATCAGACTGTGCACGATGCTGAGGCACGCGTCCGCTGAGGTAGGTGTTGGCGCCGTCATGACGAACTCAATGCAGCATAATCAAACTCTGAAATGATCACGAGTGCACCACGTTTAATTTGAACACGGATTATTTGAAGTTCGGTTAATTTGAACTAAATTTCCCGGTCCCGATTTTTTTCTGGGGACAAATACAACACTGTATGATGCATCGAATGGACAAAAAGAAGATGCAACATCTTTACCTTCTTACCACCTAATTTTGAACATTTACGGTTGACCGAATTCGACTTTATTACCAAATGCACATAAACACACAGAGTCATGTCTCTGTAATCCATCAAGCCCTTCTTCATTTATTGAGTCAAAAAGCTTTTAGACTGTAATGTATTGTTATGATGCATGTCCATCGCCACCAACACAACAAAAAATATGAACTCAAACTGTACAGCTCTGAATAAAATCTTCGTACAAGTCTTGTGTCTGAAACGATCCGTAAATGTCGTTAACCGGCTTCTTCGGTGTTAGACATGATTAGCTCTAAATAGCCCATGTGGGTTACTCTACCTGTCGGTCGCAGACATACGTAAAGGGCTATTTAGAGCTAGGACATGTTTAACACTGACAATTGAACAGTGCTTATGATATTGCATGAAACTGTTAATCTTCAGTGCCTACAGTGCCTATAACCGTACGATATAGGGTGCGAGCGTGTAGGACTAAGCAGCTCGTAGTTTTTGGCACCGAGTGGGTCTACGACTCGTATGTCACTATGTGAACGAAACGGCAACTATAACAGACACTGGATAATCGGCAAGACGGACCACTCGCCTCTGTTGATCCAAACATTGAAGGTTATTGCAAAATAACTATTTTGTATTACATCTCACATTCGGAAAATTGCGGGTTCGAGATAAAAACACGTTCAAGTGCGATGAAAGGGTCCGGTATCGGTGTTTACATCTCCGGTAATACGAAATGGCAACTGATAAAAACATGCTAAAGCAGTATATTGATAGATTTATTCTTACTCTAACATTAATATGTATAAATTGATATGTGCATCTCCTATTTGCATTCTATTTTATTAAAATTTTACCGCAACACATTTCATTCCTGTCACGGAAGTACACATAAGTACAGTGCGCATGATTGACATGTGTATTTGCCAATGAAATACTTGATTACAGTACACCATCAAGATTTGTCCAATCACAAGGTTTGATAGAATATTGAGGTCATTACTTTTTCTATTTGGGTTTTCCTTTCTGTCCATCATCGTGTCCTTGATGACCTAATAATATTACAGTAGTGTAAAATGGAGGGTTTCACGTCAGTTGAGGCCTCTTTTACGAACAATGAATACCAACCCGGCAATTTATAAAATTAAGGATCTTTGTGTGTGTACCTGGGATGAATATACAGGGATCGGAAACTGATTCGAGACAACGATCAATTTATCGACTTGTTTTTTTCGTTATTGCTGACCATTTAAAATGTGTATGATATAGTTACAATGTAATTGTATTTAGCTGAGTGCATAAACATCTTCACCTTTAAGTTTAATTTCTAAAAAGGTTTCAATATGAAATTAAAATAAGTGTCCTTTCTACATTCAGCTGTGTTATCATTACGAGAATTGGTTACCTCATAATCTAAAAATATTTCCTTAAAAATATCATAGCTAATGACTTTTAAATATTTGAATAAAGATTGAAGATAATCATTTTTCATTTTCAATAATCCACAACACTTAATCGCTACAAGATAAAGCTCAAATATTTGCCTATGATATAAAGATAAGACGATGAAGGCTTTATTGCACAATTCGTGCTTTTCACACGTATACCAATGCATGCTAGAAAACCAGATTGGGCTCTTGAGCACGACGGGCTTTTTTGGCAACGTTACACCGACATTGCATGTTATACAACCAATATTATGTTAAAATAGTGAATCGAATATGCATGAAATTTTTGAGTCCAACATATTCGTCTGATTTTCAAATCATAACCGTCATGTTGAGATCATTCATATCCTGCACGGCATCAATAAAACCGTTTATTTATAATTATACATTGTTGCACTTAAATAACACATAAATCCAATGGATCGAGGTCTAATGGAACAGGAATCAATTTTTTTTATGTTATGAATTTTTGCCAGACAGTATAAATAAAATCTGAATCAATACGGATACATCCACCATTTGATTAGGTATAAAAATAATATACCAAAAATAAATAAAGGATTTAGATATATATTAGAGTGTATAATGCTGAGGTAAAGAAATAAACGCCAATGCAATCGTTTTTTACCCGATTTATCTATCTTATTTTTATACAATTTATAGAATTCGATGTTATTTCAAATTGAATTTGGTGAGTATTTGCATGATACATCCAAAATCTTGCAACATTTAAATATGTTGTATTTTAGTCAAACGAAGTATACGTGACAATGCCACTGAGATCATATTTAAAACTGGACCAAGGGCCTTAGAAGCATCCGTTTGTTTTTCATACTAAACAACTTATTGTTGAAAAGGTTAACCTTAAAATTTGATCACTGTATACCATATATTATTTTAGAAATTCACGAAGCATCGGTAAAGTTATCTGAGATAAATGAACCGATTGTTAAATTGGTTTAACAAGCTTCATACTTTTTAAATTACTTTTGTACGGAAAATTTTCATAAACTATTTTTAGACGATAATTTAATATCCAAACGGCGAGAAAACATGATCTCGGCTGCAAAAAAGTGCATAATTAAGATACAGAAAGGTGACACTGGCAATTTGATGCTTGATTGTGTGTTTGGTTAGGATGAAACGTGATACAGGACTCTTATAACTTCACTACAAAGTTATGCTGATTAAAGCATTGCAAGAGCTATGGTGTATGGAATGTGCTCATTCACATTACTCTTAATACTACAAATCTCGTTTCAAATTTTGTTTCAAAATATAGAAACAAATACGCTCACTCTCTCTTTATTTTGAAATCACACAAGTGTACGGATTACGATTAGTTTTATTTACAAAATGTATTTTATAGACTTTTCAACATAGTTAAATTAACTTTCAACAAACCACAAGTAAAGAATATTGATTGGCCTATAATTGCAATTTGTATTAAAATTTAAAAAGGTCAGTAATTATTTTTGATATTTTCTTGGTATGACTAAATATAATGACAAAGCAAAACAATATCTAGGATGAAAAAATAATCACATGTATTTATTTCAATTAAATGCCTTAAACAAATGTTATTCAATAGTTGCAGTATCATTATGAAAACAAGTGCATTTAATAACGTGTGTAGTTCCGTCATCGAATACCTTAACTTTAATTATTAACTAATATTACAGATAAATGAATAACAAAACGTACATGTTAATGTGTATTTGCAATTAATGCATGCTAATATAATTTCTGATAATACATTCATATCCATATCAATCATTGATATTTGAAAATGAATATAAATTGGCACATTGTCATTGTATTTTGAAAATATATTTTAAAGAACTAGGTTGCAACTGTTTTTTTTTTCATAACAAAAACATAAAAACATTTTTCTCCTATTCGAATATAATTCTGAAGTATTGAAAATTGAATCTATTCGAAACGGTAATGTTTACATGATTTATTTGTCAAGTCATATAACCACAGACTGTCATTTTCAACCCAAACACTGTGTGGTGCAGTAGGGCAAGCGACAGGTATGCTGTGCCAATTTCCATCGATGGTCAATACAATTAGTCCGTGGTTCTCACGTTGACGTACAATTAGAAGTGAGTTTTCGCAATCGACCCCAACAATTTTGGTACCTAGTAAATTTCTACCAATCTCTGCATTACAGGATGAGTATGTACTCTTTTTTACCCCATCGAGACTGAAACGCATAATTTGTTTTGAATGAAATAAAGCTACATCAATCTCATCGTTTGTCACACGAATAGTGTTATGTGAATGTTTTGAATATTTCGTGATGTCCACTTCCGTTTGTTTTGTATATTTCTTAGTGATAACATTGTAATTCAAGGTATGAACCTTTGCCGCTCCATCATCTAATACATATAGTACATCATCCTTGATTGATACATCACAGAAATCACCGTCCATCACTTTGCATTGAATGTTTCCCTTTAAGTCCGCAATGAATAGCCCGTTCGCAGCTGCAAGTACAAGTTTTAATTCAAAGGTTGTGAATGAACGTACTTGTTCAACTTCGGCAAACGTTACAGTTCGTAATTTAGTTCCATCCATGGCGTAAACATCGACGAAATTATAAAATCCCTTTAAAAACCAAAGCTCGTCATCTATTTTGACAAATTTAGGACATTGTGTAATCCCATGTATCTCATTCACAAGCGTTGAAGTCATTCCGCACAGTTCCATGAGCGATCGATTGATAGTATCAGACGCTCTAGACTTTTTCCGGATCTTTCCGATAATATTTTCCTCCATAACCACAGCTTCTTTAAACTCGTACATGCTTCCGAAATCCTTCTTCTCTACTTTGGCTTTCTCTAAAGTTGCCGATTCAAAGCTCTCCCGAACGCCAGACTGCAATAACCCGAGGAGACTTGTGCCTTGCGCGTTGTCAAGCGCGATATCACTAAGGGCGATCGTATTCTGTTGCGATTGGATCATGGCCTCGGTTCGTTTTCGGTGTTTGTCCATACTTGCAAATTCTTCATATCTCTCAGCGTGAAGCTTCCTCTTCAACTCTTTGCTTTCTTCACGCGCTTTGCAAATGATTGTCTCGCATTTCTGATCAATTTGCTTTTCCAGCTCCTCGTATTTCTTCTTTCTATCTTCTCCTTCAACTGTTGTTCCCTCCAGAACCGTACTGTTTTCTTTGAAAGCTTCCTCTAGTTTTTCTTTGTTCTCCTTTATTACCGGAAGCGCGTTTTCAATGGCCTTTGAAATGGTTTCCGCTTCATGCATCCTGTGATCGGTACTAGTGCATAGCAAACAGATGAGCTGGTTGCAATCCTTGCAATGTAGTTTCACCAGCTCTCCCGAGTGGTCTGGATGTTGACAATACACATGCTTATCGAGCACGGCCTTTGTATTAGCGGAGAGTTTCTCCCATTTGTGTTGCTTCAAAAAGGGATATCCGTCATGTCCACGTTTGCATGGCTCGCAGAAGTTGTTCTTGCAATCATGACATCGCCATATTGCCTTTTCAGTGGTCTCACACTTTTCGCATAGTAGCTGGTCCGACTTGATAGCACTACGAGTAATGTCTAGAAGCTCCTTTACATTGTGCATGGGTTGAATCTTGTCCTTTGTGGCGCGTTGTTCACAGACAGGGCATTCCAAAGTAGCATCGGCTTCTCCTTCTACCGTTTTCAGGTCGTCTATACATAGTTGGCAAAACATATGGAAGCATGGGAAGGCTCTCGGCTCTATCATATTGGCGAGACAGCAAGGGCATTTAAGAATACTGACTCGGTTATTTGGGGTGACGTTGGTTGCCATGATCTGGTCTTCAATTTGTATTAAAAAAATATCATAATGGTATAGGCAAAAAACTATTAAAGACTCAATGTGCAAAGATACGTAATTCTATATACATGTATATATATTGGACAAATATCACAACAAATCCGTTTGGCCAAACACAAGCCAAACATAAGCCATCACTGTGCTTTACCCTTAATATGACCAAACGGTTACAAAACTCCCCAACCAAATGAAAATAATCTCGGCGATCATTTTTAAGAGAAATAGATTTTGCCACTCAAAATATTATCTTCCAAGTTGGTGAACTTTTATCATAATGAAGTACCAAATATAATATATAAATATAAAGGTGTTAACGTAAATTGTTTTAGGATAACACTTTTACAAGTGTGCATTACTGCGTTTTATGAAGTGAAATCAATCAAGATACATTGTATGATTAAGTTATATTGTAAAAAAATCAAATATAATCACTAACCTTGATTAAATATGTGCCCAATTCAGCTTTGATGAACGCAAGAATATTTAAGATGTAATATTGTTGCTTCGTTCTTAAAATCAGGGTTATTTCTTTAAATATGTTTTTGTATGATTATAATTGTTTTTTCTAGTCCTTTTCCGCCTTGATTATACACGATCACTTAGATTATATTGGATAGATAAAACATACTTTTCCTCAGTGAAGTGAAGTAATACGGCAATAAACAAAATCATGCGGTAATATCAATAAGGTATATGCAGTCCAAGGACGCTTTTTAAGTATAGATAATCTATTTTTAGCCAACTGGCAAATACGTACTTTCGCTTTACATTAAAGGGCACACATGACAAAAGTGGAGAGTCTATTTATACATACTTTCTCAGATTAGAATAACGTTGAACTTAAATATTAAGCTCAAAAGTATTTTTGCAATATCTATATTTGTCTCAGCTAATATGTATAGGTTATCGAATAGGTAAGAGTGCGGTCTGGAAATACAAGAGCGTCGAGACGTAGTCGAGACGTTCTTGTATTTCCAGACCGCACGAGGGCCTATGCGATAACCGGCTTA
Source organism: Hydroides elegans (assembly GCA_001703475.1). Taxonomy (NCBI): domain Eukaryota; kingdom Metazoa; phylum Annelida; class Polychaeta; order Sabellida; family Serpulidae; genus Hydroides; species Hydroides elegans. The sequence goes on from LQRL01002754.1 coordinate 12,658, forward strand.
TTTTATTATTCATTAGAAATTGAAATGTGTTCCCCTTTAATCCTTTTACCTGAATTGGAATAAAATGCAACCTCGACCATTCACTCCATTCACTCTCCATTGTTTCACTGGTCACAAGTTAATCAAGTCGACAGTTTGTCATTGAATGTCAACTTATTTTCTATTGATAATATATGACACGTTGTTCGTTTTATATTTTTATAAAACTGTATTTTACTCTGCCTCATATATTGGCCACTAGTTGCAAATAGATAAATTGAGCGTCTAGACTCCTCTGTATGATCATATATTGGCATTGAAATTTCTAAAGAATCATGAAATAAATTTTAAGGCCAAATTCGGTTGCTATCTTAGAATTTAAAGACCATGTACATGTATAAGGAAACGTAATTTTATCTTAAATATAATGCATATATTCCAGGGATGTATCAAGCGGTGCGCCGCAACATTTTACTGATTGCTGCACATATTTTGCCCCGAGTGTGCCCGTTTTGTCTCACAGATTTGGGAAAAGCGCCCGTTATTGTAAAAAGTTTCAAAGCCTGATTATCATCTTATTTGTTCGACTGTATTGATTAGAAATAACAATAATCAAAACTTAAGTAAACGAACCATAGTCAACTTTAACAAATAAAGACGACGACGATTTTGATATGTCGCAATTTCATGACAACGTACCGACGGTTACACATTATATTATGTGTATTAAGTAATAACTCAAACAATAATGCATGGAATAAAATATCAAGCGACGAGTACATTATGGATACTATACAAGATATTGATGAACAGTCATTGTAGCATCACTTATATTTCATGTCTAGCTCTGAAGAGAACTCATGTGAAATCACAAATGTGACTGAAGCGACGCAGCGCACATGACCAAAAGCCCTGCTTTTGATCAAACTTCCATCTCAATCACCTTCTTGGTGCAGCGGCGCTACATCTGGTAGTTTTTAAGACATGATTTTTATTAATCTGTCAGTGTTATATTCCTAGTTATTGCGTCGTTTCTACTATAATCTATGGCTTATGATTATACTATTTTTATTATATGTTTATAGGCAAATGGCTTGGCGATGAGCCGATTGATAATGCGCAGTTCTACCTAGCCATCAGCTTCAACAAAATTATCCAATCCATAATCGTCCTTGAAGCAGGAACCCTGCGAGTGGTTTAACTTTCGTACAAATGTTATGTTTAAATCTAAGCCACTGGGTTACTGTCAGCAACTGGAACTGCCAGCGGGGGACCATTTGATTATACGACAGTATAAAACCAAGGAACTAAGGAATTAAAATCGAATGAAAAATAGCTCGGGCATTAATACAATTGGACTTATGTTGATATAAACAAATAAAGCTGTAGTGGATTAATATCAAATTTCAAAATTTATGGCTAACAGGAATGAACTAAAACTATTTTACTCTTATTAAGCTTATATAGACTTGATCCTCAGGCTCAACTATATGAAAGAATAATAAAACATCCACTACATATGTTTCTAGTGACAGACGAGACAAAATTATCAAAAACATATCAAAGCAAAAACCATAATCGATGCGCATGCTAACGAGAAACGCATAAAAATATAATATGTTGCATAAAACAGGGTGACATATATATAATTCTACAAATAAAAAGACATGGTCTTAAATGATATAACTGATTGTCTGAACCAATAAAACTTGTTTTAATCATATAGAAATATATAAAGAAAAATACGAAAGGAAAATATTGCAGATACTAATGCTCTACGAGCATGAGCCCCGCTAGTTGATTCTTGCGTTGATGATCATATCGTATCGGAGTGCAGAAAAGTTAACTAATAATAAACTGTTATAAATTATAGCAAAATATGTCATGACGGTTCCGAAACAGAAACGAGCACTTGAGACCATCGTTTAATCAAATGTTAATCAAATTGGAAACAAAATAGTCGAATCGAGCAAAAAGTAGAAAATGTCCGATTACTGCTTATGTCAATTGACTGTTTTGCAATTCGCCTAGTTGATCGATTTATAAAAACTGAAAAGCTCTATTAAATATCTATAAAAAGCCTATTTTGATAGTGTTATTGGCTGAAAATTATATTTACGTACAAGACAAACATGCAATCATGACCGAATGATACTAATTTGAACCAATTAATTTTCGATTTATTAAATAAACTTCATTTTAATCGGTGCCTGTCTTTTCATTGTATCTCTATACTCTTTTCATTGTATCTCTATATAAACTCACATAAGTACATTGTTTCTTTTAGATCAGTGATAGTAATTTTATTTTAACGAGTACAGCAAATGCAAGTTCTAATAAATGTGAGTATGTTTTCATATTTGATTTGTACGCTTATCAAAGTGCTAAATCTTCTTATTTGTATAAAAGCAGCTACTGTGCGTTTGAAAACGAATACCACCGTTTTTTAGCGATTGTTAAAAAATAGAATGACGTTTCGTTATAATTATCACCGTACTTTATGTATTTTGTCTTGCTGCAATTACACTCCGAATTGCAAGAATCTACCTTTTTTTCCTAAATATGCCCCATGTTGGGAGTGGGAGCAGATTTCGTGGCAGAAAACAAAGTCCCCTATTCACCCATGGTGAACTTTCAACCTTAAATTCTGCTCCCAACATGGGGCATATTTAGGAAAGAAACTGGTATATTCTTGCAATTCGGAGTGTAATTGTAGCATGACAAGCAAGACAAGTTATTTATACTATTGAAAATAAAAAAGAGAAACCGAAATAAAACAGGAAAAAAATACTTAGGTATCGACACTTTTAGATATCGATACTTTTCTAAAACCTATTTGTTCAACTTGACGCATTGACGTCTTGACGTATCATCATTATAAACATATGTTGCATAACAGAGAGAATGCAAAAAAAAAACATACGGTACCATTATATCTCTCCTTTATACTTTTAAAACATTTACATTTTACTTTATAAAAATAGTTCAAAATGATGCTCACCATCATGGTCTTCGCCTGTTTGTTCATCGCTCCGCTCACCCAGTCGGCAGAGATACGCTCAAAACGGCAACAATCCATTGTACCTGCTTGCGAATACGATTTCGAATGTCGCTATATCGACCCCGATTGTCTTTGTCAATCTGGCGCGTGCTTATGTGACGTAACACCGGGAGGCGATACCGAATCAACTCGGCGTAAACGTCAGCTTTTAGCGCCCGCTGCCGCTACGTGCGGTGCTGATATCGATTGCGTAGATTTGTCACGTGATTGCAAATGCCAAGAAGGGCGTTGCGTGTGCGAGGGATTATCGATCGTCGCGTTTGAGTGTGAGCGGAATATCGAGTGTCTTCCGGGCGCCACGTGTATTGATGGACAGTGTGTGCCACCACCGAGAAGTGTTGAGTGTAACAAGGAAAAGAGGTGTCCGTCGTTCAGTCAAATATGCGTAAATGGAAAATGTCTGGATGTGGTAAGTTGATTTTTTGCAGTTTCTAAATAAATATATTTTCGATTCATTGCATTACGAAATTTTATCATTATTTGATAATATATTTCTGTTTAACACGATTTGGTATTTTGATTTTATCATGATTTTTTCATCTTTCCTATTCATAATTATATTTATTCTCTTTTTTGTTGTTGAAAAAATACGCTATATGAAAACAAACAATATGCAACAAAACAAGTAGGGTCAGTGAAACTGACTAAGTCCACCGCCGTCCTAATCCGTGCAACGGCATTTCAAGTCGCACGACCGAGTTCCCTGGCTTATAACGAAACATACCCGACTATTTCATTCGGAGGCCTTTTCATAGCTTGTAGAGAGTAAATCATTTTAGTTAAGTACCTGGTATTGGTTTCATTGTGTTGAAATTCCTCATTTTGACCAAGTCGTACGACCCCAATTTTGGTCACACGACACAACCAATACTCAGGTGCACAACTTCAATATATATTCTTTCATTGTAGAAAGTTTCATTCGATTCTGCCCCGTAGTTGTGGAGTTCGGTCGCGGAATAGCAAATTGCAAATTGTGTCGAAATTCCTCATTTTGACCAAGTCGTACGACCCCAATTTTGGTCGCACGACAAAACCAATACTCAGGTGCACAACTTCAATATATATTCTTTCATTGTAGAAAGTTTCATTCGATTCTGCCCAGTACTTTTGGAGTTCGGTGGCGGAATAGAGTTGACAGACAGACGGACAGACAGACGGACAGAGCCGGATCCAATAGTCCCCCGCTACCGCGCTACGCGGCGGGCAGGGGACTAATAGGAAATAGGATACAGGAACGGATAATAAAAAAGGCACAATTGATATTTGATATTTATAAGAATACTAAAATTAAATATGATTTCTTATTTATTTTTTCATTCCAGTTTTGCGATTGCGATGCCGAATATGCCTTGTGTCCTTCCCACTGCTATTGCGCTTTCTACGGTCTGTGTGTTCCGAAAGACCCCAATATGTTTTGTTCGGATACCGACTGTCCACCCGGGTGGTTTTGCCTAAAAATATATATTATCTCTTATCATTCCATTTTCAGTTTTGCGATTGCGATGCCGGATACGCCTCGTGTCCTTCCCACTGCTATTGCGCATTCTACGGTCTCTGTGTACCCAAAGACCCCAATATGTTTTGTTCGGATACCGACTGTCCACCCGGGTGGTTTTGCCTAAAAATATATATTATCTCTTATCATTCCATTTTCAGTTTTGCGATTGCGATGCCGAATATGCCTTGTGTCCTGCCCACTGCTACTGCGCATTCTACGGTCTTTGTGTACCCAGAGACCCCTATATGTGTTGCTCGCATACCGACTGTCCTTCCGGGTGTTTCTGTCTGGGTGGACACTGTGCTTGCTATCAAGATCCAACAAACTAGATCGTTGAGGATAACAATTGTGAATTGAAGGTAGAAAACAATATTTTTTTTGTCTGCGTTGCAGACTGGTAAATCATTGTAATGAAAACTAGATAATGAAATTCCAATTGCCTTTTCGGCCAAGCGTAAACTTAGCGTTATTCATTAAGATTAAATTTTAATATTGAGAAATAACAGTGAAAACCCCAAGTTTTGCGGAAAATGTGGGTACCCAAATACCCCAATATGTGTTGTTCGGATACCGGCTGACCTCCCGGGTGTTTCTGCCTGGGTGGACACTGTGCATGCTATCAGGAATCAACAAACTAGATGGTGAATTGTGTAGGACGAAAACTGTAGACTTTTTTTTCTTGTTATACTAATTTAATGATATTAGACATGTGTAAATACAGTGTGTTCAAAACGAGCATTTGCGTGAACAGAAGGGATAAATTACTATGTTTTTAAACAAAAGTGGCTTTCGACTTACGGTTTTCGAGCTTTTATTTTCGTTTTTTTTGTTTTTCGTGAAGGCGACATAGAATTAAATTTGAACTACCAAAAATATAAACGCGAACATTATTATGCTTAAGGCCGAGGTCACACATAACTTTTTGAAAAGCTTGCAGCTATTCACGCGAGCTTTTTAGTGGTTACACTGGAGCAAAAAGAAGCGAAAAGGCTTAAAAATCTAGGTTTTCTCCCGTTTCCCTCCAGTATATCAAAAGGAGTTTAGTGAAATGCATGGTGTCAAACAAACTCAAATGAAGTTTATTGTAAAATTCGCGTTTTAAAAAGCCGTTTTTTCCCCGCTAGCAGTTTTTTCCGCTAGCTTTTTCCTCTGTGCTATAGCAAGATTGTCGTGAAAAAACGCAGTGTAACCACTTTTGACTGAAAAAAGCTCGCGTGAAAAACAGCTGCTGCTTTGTTTGACACGAGTTTTTATAAAGAAAATAGAGGACTAATTGAGGACTAAAAAGAGGACGCATCCCCGACGTGAAAAACAGCGAGCTCTGTGTAACCGCGCCCTTACATCATATTAGTTTATGAAAATCACATAGAAAGCATTTGTAATCCTAAAGTCCAAATAAAGCAATTATCCTGTGAGTTTTATCGTCTCTATTTTATTTCGTTTCACAACTCGGTTTGGTAATTCTTGACAAAATATTTATTGACCCTTGCTATAGGGTAAGGTCATCCCGGCGGTTTTCGGACTTGGGTATTATTATTCATTATCCCTAGGATCATTGACAGTTTTGTAAGGGCCCTTCGGAGATTACTCCTATTTTTAGCAAAATGCTATACCAGTGTAATGAGGAAGGGTTTGAAAACAACGTAAGAGAGATCTAGTATAAGTTCTTCTGGTAATTAAAGCTGCATTAGGGTTTATCAACCTAAGATTTACCTTGATTTACTGTAGTAATACAGATCATATTTATTTCATGAAGCAATAAACCGTGTCGACAATAACACGACCTTCGGCTAAGGCAGATCTTTACATATAATTACTGGCCATGATTTACAGAGCATTTTAACAAATAATGATACCAGCAATCACAAATATTTTGACAATGCATAATCAAAACTAGATAGCAGACGACATTGTGGACAGTATACGTATAGCAGTATGATATCGAATATGATGTTGTATATCAGGTAGACTTCGACATGAAAATCAAATTATACAAATAGTATATCAATATAGTTAAACACAAACATCTTACACGATTTATATAAAACAACTATTTAACAGCCTCAATTTATACATCCATATTTGGAAATGTTCGAATACCTCATCGATAGCTAAAACTATCTGACTTCGTCACATACAACCAAAATATAACATGTCTAAGAAGGTCACGCGCGAGATGCCATTTATTACGCGAAATGACACACCATATCCGTATGGCCACTTCCCGCACCGTAACGTTCTTATATTATAAGTGTTTGTCCATGACTAGATCAACATCTTTGACTAGAATGACAAGTATTTACAACCAAAGAACAACAAATCCACGACAATATTCCGTTCCGTTCTCACGCACAGTGACACACTGTCCGCTGTTCCTCTTTCGAATCTTTCGCTATATGCGTAAGCGGTTTCGGTGCCATCGTATACGATTCCAAATCCATATGTCCACTTCCGGCGCCGAAGCGTTGCGTCGCTTGACATAGCGTCTATCGCGTACCGAACGACTAATGTCCGAGCTTCGATTTTTTGTTGCCAAAGGCGAGACAATGTTTCGTCGATGATTTTCTAACTATCTATAACTTAACCTAATGTTCGACCAGCGATCGGTCATATGCAACTAAAGTACCACATATTTAAGAACGTCACGCGAGACGTGCCTTAAATCATGCGCAATGGTACACTGTCCTCTGTTCCTCTTTCGCTAACGATGACGTCACTTGCGTAAGCGGTTTTGTTGCCATTGAATACGAGTCCAAATCCGTATGTCCACGTTGCGTCGGTTGACATAACGTCGATCGCGTCACGAACGACTGTTGTCGCCCGTAGCGACGCTGACGAGCCCAGTCTTTGTTGATGCAGGTACACAGGGCGTTTTTGAACGTCTCTCTGTAAAATTGGTGTATGAATTAGACGTTTGATTGGTGGGGGGAAATGCTGCTTTGAATATCATAACACCGAAGCGTTCTGATCACTATATATTTATATATGATAAGAACAGAACAATAGCCTTACATTTTTATATATTGTCATATTTGATATGTTGTACTTAAAGATAAACAATGATAACATTCAAGGATGGGAAGAATTAATATGCAACGATGTGTGGAAATGAAGAAAAATCCAAGGACATTTTATTATAATTTATGTTCCATTTACATCAATGTTGTACATAGAACATTATGACTAAATGCAAATGAATAAACTTATGATATATTTGAAAAAACACCATATTTTACCTGAAATTCCTCGACATAAATGCGTACACTATTGGATTCACAGCGCTGTTGAAATACGACATGAGCACAAATGCTTGGCGTATATATTTCAAACTGTCGTAGTGCAGTTTGCCTAAGACACCAAATGCAACGAGTACTTGATCGATCAACGTGGGTGCCCAACACAAAAGGAAAATAAGAATGATGGCCATCAACATCTTGATCACCTGCAAAAAAAAACGAAGACTTGATTAAAAAAAACGTAGACTACGTACATACAAAATAACAATTTTCAACCAAATATACAAATTATTTTTTTTTTCCAGGAGAGTACTAATATTACTACGCAGGAATCGGCGAAAATTGCAAATCGCCCTTCCGTGCTAAGATCGACCATCGGCACTAATCCGATTGGCTTATTCAGAACGGAAGCTTAATGCTGCGGCGACCGACCAGCAGAATTCCAGACGCACGTTGCGAAATTGTTATAAATCACAGTAGATTGATTTTACAGGATTCTCTATATATTTCATACCGATTTCGCAGTTTGCGTCAGAAATTCCGCTGGCCGCTGACCGCGGCATAACATGTACGTAAATAAATCTGAACGTACTTGTTTTCGTGATTTTTCTTCGTTGCCAGACGATCTTATGACAGCAGATGACGAACGTCGCGTACCGGGTCGCGAAGGCGCGCTTTGGTATCCTCTAAAAAAAAAAAAAAAAAAAAAAATAACGAAATAAATAATAC
>LQRL01002783.1:7362-22735 GCA_001703475.1 Hydroides elegans
TACTAATTCAAGAATAATAAACCGTTATATATACTTTGTGGTACTCAACATGATTATAAACGAAAAAACAAAAATTTCGAATAGAAAATGCCACATTTGCAAATGATACCCGACTTAATCCTACTAGCCCCCAGGATTACATTTTCAACCTTAGATTGACTATAGTCCATAGGTCTGAAACGCGAAAATTTCCTAATCTTAGACTAATCCCCGGATTACAGCCAATCTTAGATTAATCGCGAACTCTGAAACTGGGCATACATGTAGTAGGCTATAGTATGGAAACCTTTTCATGTTTACATGTTTACATGTTGTATATATTGTGTCAATATGGCACCGAAAACCTCGGCAACGAAAACTATTAGTTTAAAAAAACTTCAAAAAAAAAAACAATACTTCTTTTAGTACAAAAAATGCCTGGTCTTTTCGAATCAAAAAAAGAAAAAAAGCATTCAGATAAGCAATATCTAAATAATGTGTAGGTCAAATGTCAAAATATCAATGGAAATTCGAATATCCCTTTCTTTTTTGTAGTATTTGATAGGTTGCCTCATATAAAGCATCGATCTCTCTTTGTAGAATCAATGCAGCTTTTAATTTACTTTTGCGTACAGTTGTTCATTTTGTATAACAATCTTTTTACCCGTATACGTTAAAAAACGAAATTATCAAATAATAATAAAATCGTATATACTTAACATAATGCTTATGTCATAATCATTTGGCCGATTCGAGACAACAGACAACAGAGACGATCAATAAATTAATCTTTGCTATATGGGTGATTCCATCGTTATTCACGTTACATTTTTAGGATGTTTATTGTAATCAAGAGGGTATAAAGTCCAGCACAGTTATTTTACAAGGTTTGATTTTGCATTCTACAAAAGTATAGGTAAGTGTGAATGATATGCATAAGAGATTAGGCAATTATTTCTACCTATTGTACCGTGATACTCAGTCAAGTTTTCGTTATTCACGTTACACAATATTGACACGGGATTTTCGCATCAAAATTTAAGTCTCTTGTCGGGCTCAGTGAATGGTTATATCGGAAAAATGCATGCTGGATTAAAAATTCTATGTGTTGACCATATTTTGTTAGAATCTCATTTGAATTGTTAGCCTCCATGTGAGTGAAATCGAACACTAAACTGACAGACCGTCGTTATTCACGTTACGTTATTCACGTTACGAGCTCATGGCTTTATCAACAATCTTTATTGCTTCTCATGCGACAATGGTCAGTACTGAAAACTTGCATTATATGTTTGGTACATATAAAATTATTATTAATGTTGCAAATTACATTTCGAAAAAAAACATATTTGACAAAAGAAAAATTGAAAAAAAAATCGATTAAATAAATCTGACATAAAAATTATCTATTATGTCATTTCTAATCCGATACCACAATTACCAGTAAAAATCATAAGAAATGAAAGGCGCAGACGCTTGAAACATTTAAAAACATTTAAAAACGTTTTTATTTAGAAATCAATTTTCATTTTTTTTTTCATGAAAAATCACTATGATCACATTTCATGACATTAAACCTTTTTCAAATCTTACATTTTTTCAGTCATAAGATAATCGTTCGGGGATTTATTTGCTCAATAGCTGAACGTTTGGTTTTCCATTTTTCATATGAACATGGTCACATTTCGCTATTCTTGGGATAGCTTTCTGGTTGCTATTTTTCTCTTCAATCTCTTCTTTTGTAATATTCACAGTAGTGACATGTTGCATTCCCTCTGAAACTTTTGAAAAGGACTTGGAATCATACATCACATGCGTTCGACTCTTCACCTTTCCCACAGTAGTATCGTTTCACAGAGCATCCGATACCGTCGACCGGTCCCTTTCAATGTGATGTAGCAAAAACGGTCCACGAAATAACCACCGAATGTCTCGTTTTTAGATAGGGTATGCTCGCAAAAATGTATCTGTTTTTGAACTGAGAACATGGACCATCTGACCAAATGGAAACGGTTTTGATAATGTCTGTTAATTGATCAAGAACTCATTGATTCGATCAAAACCATAATTGCTAGACGTGACCTAGAAATAATTTTTAATTTGAGTAATATTTTAGGCTAACCTTTCCATATTTTCAGGTTTTTCAATTTATTTTGCATTAAAAATCAATGTTAAAGAGCATCAATACCTAATAGTTAGTAACAATCGAATAATAAACCAACCTATATCATAAACATATTTTGAACATATTTATTTCGTTATTCACGTTTCAAAAAAACAAAGTCGAATTATTCAATAAGCAGCATGTGTATCAACAAATTATATTTATTTTTCAAATAAGGCCGGTTGAGAGAGCATTTGGTGAAAAAAGTTTTATCTTTTGATGTTTGATAAGAGAGATATAAAAAAGAATAAGAACATTTCGTTATTCACGTTACGTAATATTTCTGTGCGGCGATAATTCAATATTTTAGATAATTATGTTAAAAAGATCAAGCATTGATTTAAAATCTAGTTTTCAGTATGACTAACAAAAAAGAAACATAGCAAAATGCTTATATTTTTAATTTGAGACCACAGTTTAGTTAACGGGATATGTAGATAGAAAAACATTAAAGAAGTAACATGGATATTGATGAGTAATTTTATTTTTTATTTTAAGACTTAATCTACTATTTTATTCATTTATGTATGATTGAATATTTCCTTTATATGAATTACTATCATTTTGAAACGTAATTTGAATTTTATTTCTTCCTTCCAATGTCAAAGGTACATGGAATCACCCACATGTTGTTAAATTTCGGAAGCAGAAAATGAATACATGTACTATTTAGTTTATTCCATCGAATCATCTATTTCGATAATAAGTTGAATTTGAAATTTTAAGGAATGATTGAATGATAACATGGTTAAATGGCTAGGCTAATTGATTTGAAGAAAATCGCCTCGTCGATTTGTCGCGAGCGAAAAAAAATATAAACACAAAAATCGCGAACGGAAAAATTATAAAAACACCCTAAAACAAACTTTTCTTTAGTGTTTGATTATAGACGGGAATTATCAACAAAAAATCTGTTTCGCTAAATAATGTTTCCCCATGCATGCAATTCAATTAATGATGTAAAAATATAACGCCATTGTTGTCTACTTTCCTAATGCGCTTGCATTAATATATATATATTAAAAAGTAACGAATCATATGACTCGTAATGAAAACTATCGTGTTGAATTGATAACTCACGAGTATGTTCTTCATTGAATAATTCAAATGCATAAAGTGATTTCGTACTTAACCCAAATTATACAAATACAATAACGGGTTTAGAGTCCTTTCATGCATGACCATTGAAATCAATAGATTCTAACCAATTCGCCTGTTGTCGGGAACGTGAAGTCGAGCGCTTTTCAACATGTAAACGGTCTTCTAATTACGTCATTCATTGTTGATAATGTGGCAATGATCAAATTTGACTGTTCAGTAACAGCAATAGGTAGAACATGATTTATTGCATTAACTCGCCTTTCTTTTCCTCATCAAGACCAATACATCGATGTTAGACCAATTTGGTGTTATCCTTAATTAAATGAATAATCATGTCTCTTCTTCATTCAAGTCTTTCAGAAAAAGACTTTGCAGCCTGATTTAATGCATGTGAAATTTGTTCAGTAAGATGCACACATTCAACGTTGATGTTCTCTATATACAAATATCATAACATCCATATTATTTTGGTTAAGTGTGACCAAAAAATTATTTTATACTATATTTTGTTCAATCTACGCTTTTATCATTTGAAATAGAAACGAGATAAATACATTTAAAACTGTCTTAAATAAACACTTGCGTATAAGTTTTGTTACAAAATATATAATATGTAAAGCATATAAGTTATACGAATTTTGATTATTAGGATCTATCAAAGATGTGGCACAACATCCTACATTATGTTATATTGTACTCAAGTCACGATCTATAGAAAAAAATATGCATTTTTGATTAGAGCTAAGAGCTATTTTTGCATAAATGTATACGAAAAGAAATAGAAATAAATGTTTGAAAAAGTATCTCTTTTTGCATAAATACTGAGCAAATAAAAAACGTAATAAAAATCTATATTTATTTTACGAAACATATACCTAACATCTATAATCCAAACGGCTAACTATCATTTTTTCTCCTCTAATCTTATTTCATAAAATACACATAGAGGTTCCCGAATATAAGTAAAATATTTATGTATATAAATAAGTTTATAAATAATATTCAGCTGCAAGCGAATTCACATGAACAGGTTAATACTGTTAATTGCTATTGCACGCGATAGGGCCTGGCCACACGGGAAGCTTCTTCGAGATTTTTTCCTGAAAAAATCGTGAGTTCAGGTTTCCGTATGGGGTAAAACGCAGTAAACGTTCGTTGCGTTTCAAATAAATTGGCGCGTTTCTGAATTTCCACAAGGAATGCATAATTCATCAAGGTTCGCCATGACAAAAAACAGGATAACTTACCATGCAGACAGGCCCATAATGTAATACATAAATGAATCCCAACATTTGATAAATTAAATATTTGATTAAAATCCTCTTCATAATACATCGATATACTCAGATGTCAATTTTGGATGCATGACTACAAATATTCATTTCTTGTCCAATCGCTAAAATGCAGTTCATCGAAACATCATTAGTTGAAAACAAGCTTGCTTAGCATATCCATAGAAGTCGATACATCAAAACCAGTATCTCAAAAAGACAACTATAATCCAGTCTCTTCTCACATCGTCATAGAAATAAATAAACATCACTCATAAAAAGAAACCTGTTTGTTTTTAACCGCCAACTCCCAAAGTCCCACAACCAAACCCCCTTTCGAGCGCTCGAACTTCCCACGCTTACTAATATCATCGCGCGACGTCTTAATAACCGTCGGATACACATCGATCGGAGGCAGGAACGAGTTTTGCCGATCGACGGTCGTCGGTCGACTATCGCGCAATTCCGATACAGTGCTCGCGCTTTTCTGGCGCTCGATCGCTAAAGCGGTCGTGAGTTTGTATTTGTCACGTGATGTCTCTTCACGCTCTTGCTTCTCCTTTTTGTATTTGTTGATTACCAGTTTGCAGTACATGGATTGCTGCTTAAGGTCGTTGTCGACTAGCATGTCACGGATTGAGTCCATGTCGAAGGTTCGCTCGCGCCAAACGGCAACCTGACGTTTGCGGATGTTTTCGCGGGAAACGATTTGCCGACCGCCCGATAAAACGCGGCGCTCTTTTTGCTCAATTTGAGGCAGCGTTTTGTCTTCATTATTCCTCCGTTTTGCAAAATGCGCCTGCTGGTTATCGTATCGTGTGGTCAATTTTGACTCCTGTGAGACATTTAAAGAAATCTCACAGTGATTTCACCGAGCGAGTCTCACAAAAGACCCACGTGAGAAATCATACCCGTCACAAAAGACTTATCCAAAATTCTCATACTGAGTTCACCGAGCGAGACTCACAAAAGACATACGTTAGGTATTGTACGAATCATAAAAGACTTTTTGTAAAATCTCACAGATACTTCACAAAGCGAGCCTCACAGAAGACATACATGAGACAACATACGTACCATAAAAGTCTCGCCAAAAAACTCCCACAAAAGCTCACAAACTGTGAGCTCATGTGTGACTCATGTGAGATTTTGAAAGGCCCATGTGAGCCACACTCGGTGAGTCACATTACGTGAGGTCACAGTGATATGGTTGTGAGCCTTACATCGCGAGTCACACACTGTGAGGAATTCTGTGAGTTTCACGGGAACTCACCGCAACTCATGTGAGATTCATTGTTGACTGGGATGTGAGAGATACGAAAATAAAAGAATATAGACGTAAGATAACGAACTACACTTTTTTCATGTCTACATTTGAGATCTATGGCTTGAATTTGATAATGCCACTTAAACAATTAAATGATATGTGAGAAATAGTTAAAATCCCAGTTAAAGTTGCCCGAATGATTAAAAATCAAGAAAATATAATATAAATGATATGTGAGAAATAGTAAAATCCTAGTTTAAAAAAAAACAAACATTACTTCTATCATATGAAATTGAATATTGTACATTTTTTTTTGCAACAGACAAATCTATACGAATTTTAACAAATTTTACTATGATTGAATCAACATGAGTTTGTCATATAAATGGCCTTGGAGGATGGCTTCAAACATATTCATTGATGACGTGCACCATTTTCTAAGCAAACTATGTCTTTTGATGTATTCCGTAAGAGAAAATAAAAAAGTTTTTTTCACTGCCAAGACTAACGATAAAATGACAGATTCATATACGTTGATCTAGTCAAGGACTGTGTATAAATCGTTCAATACCAAACTAATGATGGTGTAGTGTAGCTTAATGAGCAGAAATATTATTCTTTAAAATAAAAACTTTATTCTTTCTTTACTATCTGGTAAAAACCCAAAATTCGCTGTCAGCAATTCCTCCAAGCAAGAATAGATATTTCACAAAATAAATATCTTGTTACTCCTGTTAATTGTTTGGTGTGTGGGTGCAACCAAACAACGTTTAACATGAGTGAAATAATTGATAAGAAAATGTGTTGTTTCATTTTTTGGAATAATTTCTTCTTCGCTCTAAATCAGCTATACAGACTCACAGTCGTGTTTTATCCCTATATTATAATCCCATTGATGCTATTGGCATATTGCAATGTCAATTTAATCAGGGCTCTACGGTGTTCAACTCATCTCAGAAGAAACTGTTCTAGCTTCTCCAAAACTACAAAATGCACAACAGAACCGAAAGTGTACATATTTCCAATATAACCTTTTGGGTTCTTTTGTGAACATTGCACAAACATGTAATTTTTCATTTAATTTCATTTTACATGTATATTGCATTGTAAACATGAGTTTTCGTCGAACTTTGCGGAGCATGATTTTGTGTCCGATCCAAACGATACGGTCAGTCTGGATAAAGCAAGGAGACAAACAAACCATGCGATTAAATCAAAGCGCATCATCAGACAATCTTTAAGGGGAACCGCCTTTTCAGAGAGATCAGACTTGCTTTGAATTTTGAAGAAAAATAAACAAAGGATATTTCTCAAGGATAAAATAGATTGTAAATGAATGGATTCTTGATTGAATATACTTGAGTGTAAAATATAAAAAGTTATATAAATATATGGTTATATATGATATCAAAAATAAAACTTGAATGCACCTAAGTCTAAGTTATATTAGTTTTAATGCAATTTAATGCACCCAAGTCTCAGTTATATGAGTTTTAAAGAAATTATGTCTATTTTTTAAATCTGTAATAAAAATTAATATACATGTATTACTTGATATTTATATAGTATGCATATTCTAGTATGCATATTCTAAACAATAATTCCATTTACAAAATACATTATATATATTTTATAATATGTTATGGTACATTAAACCACATAAAATTTCTTAACAAACAACTTATATCTCAAATAACTTTTTTGTTCTTGGGTCTTTTTAAAATCTAAAAACGCTGTATTTTTTGGCGATTTTTGCCACACCTGTCAATGTCTTTTTAAAAATTCTTTCGAATTTTCACCAACAGCAAATAAAGAAAATGCATGTAATTCAGCCGGTATCTCTTATGCATAGAAATGATGTCGTTCAATAGCTCTGCATACATGGTCAAACAGCATAATATATACCTTATATGGGATGCTGGCAAAACAGTCCATGTTTATTGGCCTGATTTTGATATGTTTTGGAAATGACCGCCTATATATGCCTATATTTGTTTATTGTTTGTGTTTTGAAATTCGTTAGACACAATTTTATCTTGTTTCATTCGCTGACAAATAACCTCGATGGCCCTATAACTAAAGTTTTGCCTTGTTTGTCATTCTATTGGCTTTCATTCTTGCTTTTCCAAATATCCACAACCTCCCTCTCGAAGTATCTTATATTATCAACTTACATTAAAGTGACAAATATATTGAATAAATTACAGTTATTTCTGAAGTCTTAATATGACATTTAATGTGGCATTTTGGAAAACATATTTAAGTTTATATAGGATGAAATTGGATATGTTAAGGAATAGTTTTCGTTTGTTGCCGCGTTTGATACGGCATCCAAAGTACAATAGTTCTTTAAAATTCAAAAGAGCCAAAATAGTACAACAATAACGATAGAACTATCATGCAAGATATGTGTAATGACCATGTCAGATTCGTTATTGTGTTATCAACCTCCAAGCGAAGACACACTCACAGTATTTATGTCAAGATTCATATCCCGTGACCCAGATTTTAGAACGTCATTCGATTATTTCCCATTTGGCATTATGTCGAGTTTTACTCCACATATGGAGGTATCATCATCGGGACGTAAGCACAACTTCATTCTATCGACGTTATGAAGTTCTTGATATTGGTAGCATTCTATCGACATCATAGGATAAAAGGACGTCCGGAAAACTTTCATATATAAATACGTGACAACGTCCCTTGACGTAAGAATACATCTTGCTATAGGTTTTCTGTCGGCAACATCATTTTGGCATGCTCTGTCTCTGCGTTGATGTGGCTTATCTCACAAAAGCAATTATTGTCAAGTCTTATTTTTTAAAGTCCAAAGTTCTCACCAATCACTCTATTTTTTTCGAGTCACGACGTGACGCAATGAGGAGCTTTTCAGGAAAGATTGAGAAATGTTTTTTTTATCGAAAAGAGTCATTCATGTGATGATTACATAGACAGGAGATTTATTGTGCTGATGCTTCAATTGAGCACTGTAGAACAATACATGTACGTCTTTCAGGTTGTTTTCATGTTTATTATAAATAGGTTTCACAAGAAAGGGTGTTGCTAAAGCACCCAAGCCAATATGAATAACTGCATGTGCACATACCAATCAAATAACATTTATCAATCAAATATTCAAAAGGTTAAAATTAAGAAACATATAGAGTTTAAATAAAATCATTTTCTTACTCAAAATCCAATAATATTAAATGCCATCTTGAACGTTTTCTGAAAGATATACTTAACTTTCTCAAACATGTAAATTAAAGTAAAAATACATATTGTTTCCCTAGAAACGAGTTCTCAACCATCACCCTTCCTCCCCACCCCCCCCCCCTCTTAACAATTTCTAGAAATTATCTCAGAACCCAGACATCATCGGCACTACGTATTTGCATCACGCTCAGTAAGTATGAGTGATTAGAAGCATTGTGATTTATCTCTATTTTGCTTTAATAACTTCTTATATGGAAAATATATAAGCAACTGACGTGACTAGATTCGTAAATATACTTTTACTATGATAGAAAGAATTAGGACGAATATAGTTGGTATTTAGATAAGAACGGGGGATTATGAAAGCGATTATTTCTTTTTTGAATGAATTGCGTTTCCCAGTGCAATTCAATACTTAACTTTTTTAACCCGAAACAATTTAACGCGATCTTTGTCTACTTACCTCATTTTAATATAACATGTGCTTATATAAAATTCAAACATATTAAAACAGGTCACGAATCATATGAATCATAATGAACAATAAATCGTGCAGATATGATTACCCAGGAGTATTAAAAGTATATGCTTATTATTATATAATTATTATTTTGGTTAAAAATAGAAAAAAGTATCGTTTTTCAACATGTAAACGGCGTTCTCGTTACGTCATTCGTGGTTGATAATGGCTCATGTGCCAATGATCAAATTTGACTTTCCAGTTACGAAAAAGAATAGATAGAACATGATTTATTGCATTAACTCGGTTTTCTTTTCCTCATCAAGACTAATACATCGATGTGAAACCAATTTGATGTAATTCCTTTATCAAATAAATAATCTTCTCTCTTCTTCATTCAGATCTTTTAGAAAGAAATTTGGCAGCTCATTTGATGCAAGTAAAGTCTGTTGCTGAATTTGGCCTGGTTATTTTCTGAATTCGTTCTTGTCTTTTCTCATTACGTTGACGATGAGAGAATATTTTGGAAATGGGGCTTAAACCAGAACGTGAAAAAAAGCAAAGCCACTTTCGGTTTTCAAAATTGATTTCTAAAAGATAATTAGTATACACAAGTTTTATGTTTTTATAATATATTTGGAAATGAAATTATAGCCTATATATAGTTTTTTATTTGTTTTGAATTTAAGTTTGACATTGGTTGACCAACCTTTACTAACGGCCCAAAAAATCATTTTCTTGCAAAGGTGATAAAAGTCGTCGTGAAAAGTTATTTCTGAATCGAGACCACGCTATAGTTCATACTTTTTAATTTCAATTTTAGTTTAATTCATAGTGGCGTATAAGAATAAGTATGTGTATTGACTTGAGAACAAATTAACCCTTTATATCAACGGGTTTCGTTCTAACAACAAAATATTTGAAGTTAAGAGCTGTTCCAGCCCCCTGGTAAGGTCTTTCCGAACTGTTTCATCCCAATTAAACGTGCTTTTCAATGTAGCTCTTTATGGGAAACACAAATAAACGTGTGACATGAGTGTATTTCATTGAGACATGGCTAGGAGATATGAAGGTGAAACTTGAATTTTGTCTAAAAGTTACTATTTTAAATATTTTGCAATCGAGTCAATTCGGAAAGAAGTGAATCTTAATTCTTTATTGTGTTGAAGTTGAGTAACCGGTTCCAAGAAAAAAATGTATCATATAGACCTCAATCTTCCTGTGATTAAGGTGCGCACATTCAGAGTTGATGTTTTCTATGTAAAATGTTCTTAGTATCCATATTATTTAAGTAAAATGTGACCAAAAAAGTTATTTTATATTACATTTTGTTTGATCTGCCGGCGTTTATATATATTTCATTTGGACCCGATTAAGCGCATATTGTTGGTGGCTCAGATTTATCCGCGCTTTTATCAGTTGAAATAGAAACGTCTAAACAACTGTCTAAACATTTTCGAATATGTTTTGCTATAAAGCATGTAATGTGTAAAACATATAAGTCAAAACATTTTGATTAATATGCATCTATCACAGATATGGCACAACGTGCTTCATTATTGTGTATTTCATTCAGGTCGCGATCCATAAAAAAATGAATTTTTAATTAGAGCTTAGCCCAACTTAGAAACCAATTTGTCACTGGAATTTTATTTTTGCAAAAACGTATACGAAATGAAATAAAATAAAAGTTACGTGTTACTATTTTGCATACATACTGAGCAAATAAAAACTCGTAATTGTATACTCTACATTTATTTAACCAAATTAAAATATAACATCTATATTCTAAATATCTTTTTCATTTACGTTTTCGAGATTTTTTTCCAAACAGATCGTGAGTTTCAGGTATTTCTTATGGGAACATTAAAATCGCAGTTAAACGCTCGTTGCGTTTCAAATAACTTGACGCATGTCTGATTTCCCATGTGGAAAACTTTGAACATGTCGACTTGCTTTGATAAAATAAGGAAAAGTTTTTCATGTAGCCAGGCCCATAATGTAATACATAACTGATCCCAACATTTGATAAATATAATGTTTGATTGCAATCCTCTTTACAGTACATCGTTATACTCAGATGTAAAGAAGCATGACTACAGATAATGATTTCTTGTCCAATCGCTAAAGGCAGTTCATCAGAACATCGTTAGTTGAAAACAAACTTGCTAAGCATATCCTTGGTTTTCGATGCATCCAAACCAGTATCTCCAAAAGAAAATATAATCCAGTTTCTTTTCATATTGTCATAGAAAAAATATACATCATTCATAAAAAGAAACCTGTTTGTTTTTCACCGCCAACTCACCCAGTCCTGCAACCATACCCTTTTTCGCGCTGTCGAACTTTCCACGTTTGCTAAGATCATCGCGCGACGTCTTGATAACAGTCGGATAAACTTCAATCGGGGGCAGGAACGTACTTTGCCTGTCAACCGTAGTCGGTCGGCTATCCCACAATTCCGACACGGTACTCGCGCTTTTCTGGCGCTCGATTGCCAGGGCGGTAGTGAGTTTGTATTTATCACGCGATGTCTCTTCTCGTTCCTGTTTGTCCTTCTTGTATTTGTTAATGACGAGCTTGCAGTACATGGATTGCTGCTTAAGGTCGTTGTCGACTAGCATGTCACGGATTGAGTCCATGTCGAAGGTTCGCTCGCGCCAAACGGCAACCTGACGTTTGCGGATGTTTTCGCGGGAAACGATTTGCCGACCGCCCGATAAAACGCGGCGCTCTTTTTGCTCAATTTGAGGCAGCGTTTTGTCTTCATTATCCCTCCGTTTTACAAAATGCGCCTGCTGGTTATCGTATCGTGTGGTCAATTTTGACTCCTGGGGTGATGTTTTAGGTACTTTGAGTAGACCTAGTTGCGATCTCACATGTTGTGGTACATTCCAATCGGCGGTTATAGTCGGTTCTCGCCGCATTTTTGTAATGGGGTTCGGCGCTACTTGTTTGACCCATTTTGGAGGTTCCTGCGTCTTACAGCTGAGCTTCGATGTGGAGCCATTAGATATCGTTGTATTTTCTTTTTGCAAATTTGGAACAGCCATTGTAGTCGCTCGCTTCAAATAATTCTTAGCCAGCAGCTGACTCATAAAATCATCCGTTGAGCGAGAAGCTATATCATCATTTAACACACTTTTCGGTTTCGTTTTCGACAACGGTGTAGCACGCGGAGCGATGGTGAAAGAGTTTGCAGGATGTCGCTGAACGAACAACGATGTTGTTTCGCGTTTTCGCCGATCGCGCGATCGCATGTCTTTACGAATGCGCTTATACGTATCGCGCACATCCCTAACAGTCTGCGGCATACTGCGATCTGTATGCAACCACTTCGCATACTGCGCCGTGAAAACCACTTTATCGCGATTCACCATCGCATCAGCCGCGGTCTTTTCCTGTTTCATCGTTTTCACTTTTCTTTTCAATCTTGACAACTCAAAGCGATTCAGTTTAAGCACCGCTTCGCCAGTTTTGCTCTTAGTGATACTAATGGCGCTCTTCATGACCTTCTTCATAGCAACGACCTTGGCACGATCTTCGTCCACATACGTATAGTATTGATCGATGCATGAGTCGATGGGAGGATGGTGGGATTCGCCCGGGGTCGCGGATATGTCGTTCGCCATGGTGGCGGATTAGGTTGTTGGTGTTTTGGTTAAAGTTTGAAGTTGGGTTACTTGTGTGTGTTTATTAAAAGAGCGAATATGCGAATAGGTGATCTGATAATATTTTTTTAATGTGTAAATATATTTCTTTCCTTCTTATTTTATCTTTTTATCCCTTTGGTATTGTGCTATAACATAGCACTTTGTCGTAGATCGAATCGGTTGAAATTATATTGTTCGATTTTTTGGTCGATTTTTACAATCTCATCCTTGCTTGTAAAATGAATTTCGTTAGTCTTTAGATATGACTGCTTATTCAAAATCATTCTTATCCGTATCCGCACATAGATTTCTATTAGAATAATCTATTTTGCGTTTCAGATATAATTTCACAAATCATGAATTCAAATCATCCAAATTATATATCCGTAAGAAAATCTATTCATACACTAAGTGCAAATAATTAACTTAATGTTAAACATAAGGCTTGAGATTAAATCCATTAAGCTTAGGATTAGATAATTAAAGCGCTCTTACTGATGCATTATATTTTCCCTCACTGATGCATCGTTTAGTATCTTACAAAAAGTATTTATCGTATTTTACTTAGACTACATATCTAACTAATTATTCGAAAAGTTTAGTTGATTGACTCAATTAGCTTCTAAAAGTGTGATTTCAATCTAATGCGCGTGAAAAGGATATTATTGATATTTTCCGTTAAAAATATATGACTTATAATAAACACCCCCTTATTTATACACAAAAGAACATTGGGATTAACAAGTCGATCAAAATCAATATTTACTCAAACGAAGGTAAAGTCCACTGTCTGTCATTTCCCATTTAGGGAACCATCATACAACGTTATAAAGGGTTTCGGAATCCCGAAATAAAATGTTATAGTAAAGGAGTTAGTGTGGTAAAAAGGAAGTAGTTAAAATATTCTATATCATTTTATTACGATAATCGGAGGGCTACCTATCGCTACTGAAGAGCAGAGCATCGTACCCTAATATATAGTTGGCCTTCAGACCGCCCTCTGGAGAGAGCGACAACGACGAAGGAGCTCTGAGCATATTAAGGTACCTGATTTTTAAAATGTCATATATATTTTGCGTTTAAACAGGATGTAGTCAAACGTTAGGATTTTTATAATGATGCAACATAGAAAAGCTTACATCGACAAGGATATCGCCATCTTTACTCTACCATGGAAGTATTGGGTATGTTTGCAACTTTGCAATTGCATATCTTGCCGAGTGGGAAACCACTTAACCAATCGTTTTAATCCAATTTTTCACTGAGTATGTTATTCACCCTTAAAGGTGATCAGTATCTATATAGACCTGGGAAAGTTATTTTCTTTTATCTTTATTTATTCCAGTGTAGAGCTCGTGTCATTTAAAGGAGAAAATTTGGCTGGCCTGGTATTTTCTCAAACACAATTTGAGTCGTTTGACTGCTTGAGTACATACGACTATGAAAACAATAATAACAAATACCAAAAATAAATGAAATAAACACTATAGAACTAAAATAAATATTGCTTGGTTAATTAAGGTCACTTCATGATATACATGTGCACCTTTGCTCAACGTAATGAACAGCTAAAAAAGCACCGAATAATGCATATGTGTTAACCTTCTGGCCGCGTTCCTGTACGTTATTTCTTAAATTTTCAACATGAAAATAAAAATTAAGCATAGACTACCTTGTTGGAAAATAACAAATATGATCAGAAACATAAGGAAACTAGCTCAAAGCTAAACCCTTAGTTCTAATCTAAATATTCAAATTTATAAAATCTTGGTAAATATAGACGGACATTATTCATACAGAACGTCTTCGTTATCTTTGGTAAATAATCACACAAAAAAATGTTAAATCAATGGTTTGCAATGAGGAGTGAAATTAAGTATTGAATCATTTTGGACAACGAGACATAATTGATCAACACATTGGTAAAGCACAATGATTATATCAAAAAGGATATGCAGCTATGCATCGCAAATCTTATTTTATTAATAAAGAAGTGTTTATCAAATTATGAGACCCCTTACAATTGAACAAGAATTTTTTTGCATATGTTCATATTTGCATAATAATATTCATATGATATTGTATCTGTCGACATACACAGAACAACATGCCTAAACGGCTAAACGGGTAAACGGCTAAACGGGTAAACGGCTAAACGGGTAAACGGCTAAACGCCTAAACGGCTAAACGCCTAAACGAGAAACGCGTAAACGAGAAAACGCAAACGAGTAAACGAAAATTTTGAAACGAAAGAAATTG
>LQRL01002784.1:0-12448 GCA_001703475.1 Hydroides elegans
GGTTTTCATAGGAAATATATGTTAAATCTACAACAACCCATACCCCTTCGAGTTTGGGGGCGGTTGGGGCCTTTTCGTGTTTCACAAATACTTCCTTGTTTAATTTTAAAATACGTGTAGTATACTCCAAAAATGTAAATTTTAAAGTTGAAATATTTAAAAAAAATGTTTTATTTTAGATTCACGATAATCGCCTGCAGAAACTACCAGAAATGTTGGGCGATTTAATTCACTTGCAGCGTTTGAATGTCAGGTATATATAATGAACAGAATATATGAAAATGATATACTGTAGAACAATTTAGTCGTTATATTTTCTTTTATAAGTTTTCTTTCAAAACCAGTGTCAGCAACGATTTTAAAGCAACAATAAAAGTAGGTTTTATAGAAAATCATATATTGATATTGCATTTGATACAGTAAAAATACTTTGTTACAGTCACAATGAACTCCAGTCCTTGCCAATTAGTATTGCCAATCTGCAAGGTCTCCAAACTTTGCACGTGCAGCACAACAAACTGACAGCACTGCCATCTGCCGTATGCAAACTGCAGAGTCTTGAGGACTTGGTACGTTATACATGTATTTACTTTTCCCTGACCCTGCTATGTAGCGTTTACATGTATACTTTAAACAACAAAGTCTTGAAGACTTGGTACGCTTTGTACTACAGTAGTCCCTCGTTAATTCGAACTACTCGGGACCGGAGAAATCGGTTCGAATTATCCGGGGTTCGAACTAACCGGGGACCGGAAGTCGAGATGTTCATTTATTCACCATTGAATGATGGATAAGTTATAAGGTGTTAGGCAGCTTTATATCAATATTGTCCAGTTATACCGACTTTTATAGGTTTTATTTTTATGTATTTGGTTGGTTAGAATCCATGCTGCATTTAAAATCAGTTTTTAACGAAATTCTTTGGCATTTATCATGAAATTTTGAAAATATTATGCTAATCAACTGAAATACTCTCATAAAGTATACTGTGCATTTCCTGGGGAAATTCCAGTATATTTGCAACTATGTTAATATCCGTTGCTATAGGAATTTTTATTAGCATTTTTTTAAATCAATGTCGTTAGGGGTAATTTTTCGATTATCAAACTCAGCAATAAACTTTTTTTGGCATTTAAAAGAAAAAATATATCAATCAATTCTTTACGTTTATATCCAGTGTGTAATATCAGTGTTTCTTACGTAACCATAGTTGCTCTCTTGTGCAAATTTACTGACTTGCGACGGATTTTCAGCGTCGTTCAATTTTTTTCACATCATTAAGATAATCAATAAGGGATGCGGATCTATGTCAACCTAAAAGTGGCCCTGTCAACCTGTGTGCTTCAAATAGAATCAGTATGAAAACCCACCCATTGTTCATGCATTCCATTGTGCTTCAATCAAAATCAGTTCGAAAACCCATCCCATTGTTCATTCATTTAATTGTTTTATCATCCCTTTGTTTAATAAGGGGACTGGTATCGCTTAGGATTACCACTCCATGGAAAAAACTATTAGCGTATCATCTTTTGTAAAAAGAGCAGTTGAAAGAACAGGTGAATGTCTTTATGTGTGGTTTAACGACATAAAGTGAAAGCCCTTACTCAGGAAAGTATCTTTAGTTTGACCATATGCCATAAAACATATGTAAACTCGTCGTAAAAGACCAATATAAACCTGGAATTTGACGATTTTTTGGCTCAAAAGGAGTTCGAATTATCAGGGTCCTCGTTAATTCGAACTTTACCATAAGAATACATTGGTCCCTAAATCGGGACCAGGCAAAACAGTTCGAATTAACCGGGGGGACGAATTAACCGGGGATGAATTAACGAGGGGTTACTGTATTTTTTTGTTTACCCGCAAAATGACGTATTAATTTGAGAAGTAATATGTGAAATAAAAAGGGCTTATTGTGATTGCACTGCTGTGTGTCGCTTATGACTGGGTGCGATGTACATTGTAATTTGGTTTGCTGTTTCTAAACCCTTAAACTCGTAATACCGATCGCAAGATCACTAAGAGATAAAAACTGATACTAAGGGTTACAAATGGTTTGGCTAATTTTTCACTCTGTGCACAGATTAATAACTTTAGTTCAAATCATCTACAGAAGCGGTTCCTGTACACATTATATATATTTTTTTTTCTTCCAGGACACATCCAATAGCCAACTTACGGCTCTTCCTGAAGGCATCGGTTACTTAAGGCGCTTGATGAAACTCAATATCGCCCACAATCACATTCACACGGTGCCGCATGAAATCGGGGATCTGCCAAGTGAGTTCATTTGAGTTTCAAATACAAATAGTTTCTTGTCTAATATGAATCTTTCATCATTTCTTTATCCGAAAACAGAAAATAATCCAACTAGAGTTATTGATTTTATTATGTCGCCTAAGGCAGATTTAGATATGAAACGTAACTACGTTTGTGACGGCGTAATGGATGGCGTAATAGACGAAACCGAATAAAACCAAGGCATTCTCATCCTTTCTGAAGTACAATGCTACATTATTTCTAAATTATAGTGAAAAATCTGATGGAATTGGACTATTTAATAATATTTTCTGGTATTTCGAATCACTTCAGGTTTGATGGTGCTCGATTGCACCCACAATCAAATTCACACCCTACCTGATGAACTGGGTAATTGTGCCAAACTTGAACAACTTTACTTGCGTCACAACCGTCTCGGACACTTGCCTGCTATGTCAACATGCGCTGCACTTAAGGTAAACAACATATATTTTTGATGTAATATAAGTGAATTATGTTCGACTATATAAGTCAAAAGACTAACTGGCGTTGTCACATCGCCAGTTATATGTCAATCGTGTCAACATATAATATGCTCAAGTACCCGATTTGGAAGCCAATCACGGATCCGTTTGCTTCGTGACAAAAAAATCTTACTTTTGCCCGAACATCTCACGCATCAAAATGGTTAATATTATCAAAACGCAGTTCTTCAGTACACATTTTACCTTGATCATCGGTTGATCGTTAAAGTCCATGAATCAATTCCATGATTATCATATTTTCATAGGAGCTGCACGTGGGCAATAACCAGCTCCAAGGCCTAACGGAAGAGCAGCTGGAGGGTCTACGCAATGTGTCCGTTCTTGACCTGCGCGATAACCGACTGCGCAGCCTGCCTGCGCAGATTACGGTTCTTGAGCAGCTGCAGCGACTGGATATATCGAATAATGATATTTCAACGTACGTAATTTAAGTAACAGAATGTTTCAGTATGTGTATTGAATAGGTTTGTTGTGAACTCAAATAATCTTCTCAAGCCTCTCATGTTATTCACAAAAATCACAATGCATATCAAGTGCTATAATATACATTAATGTTGAAGTGTATATAAAGATATGATAGGCTACGTCTACAATGCATGGGGGCTAAAATGATATACATTTATGATTAAAGTGTGAGCAGTATTGGTATACCGGTACTAGTAAAATGTATATGTGCCTTAAAGTAAGTAGTTAAATTTTTAAAAAGTTAATTTAAATCGCTTGAAAAATACTCTTTAAAGCTATGGATAAAATTCGTGTAATGAAGATTATTTGATGAAATATATAATATTTGCGTTTTACTTTCAGATTACCTTATGAGTTGGGCACCATTTCTAGTCTTAAATCAGTTGTATTGGATGGCAATCCTATGAAGGGAATACGGAGGGATATCGTTATGGTGAGTTGATCACTTTTGAATTAGGCTGCAAAATAAATCTGGTCAAATATTAAAAAAAAAAAAACACGAGTTCCAGGACGCTTTGAGCGATGGATGCTCAACTCAAACAAATGTTCAATTCGATTCACATGAGTTTAAATAGTCTGTCGCATTGAAATGGTCATCATTTATTAACTTGTTGACGGGTTCATAGTGCCATTTACTTCATTTCATTTTTAGCGCGGAACACAAGAGTTGAATAAGTATCTCGTATCTCACATGGAGATGCCGGTCGAAATGGAACAACCGGTACTCATGCCCAAGGCCACATTAACCTTAAATGACCCCTCTAATGCATGTTCATCTCGTCATATTACACCGCATTTCCTCTCATTTTATAGCGCGGTACCCAGGAGCTCAAGAAGTACCTCGTCTCTCGCATGGATGCGTCGGTCGAAAAAGCGCAACCCGTACTCAAATCCTTCAGCTGTTAAAGACTCATCAAATATCTGCTTATGAGTTTATATAACGCTACCTATTTCAGCGCGGTACTCAGGAACTGAAGAAATACCTCGTATCCCGGATGGACGCTCCAGTTGAAAAGGCGCAACCGGTACTCGAAGCCGGAGGTCACAGTGGCGTTATTGGGGCGCAGACCGCGGCTGTCGATCCGCATCACGTATCGTCGTCAAAGACGCTCGAGTACAGGTAATACGCCATGATTCCACTCTTAACGTTTATAATGGTTAATGATAATTCGGTCACAAATATGCTTCTATAGCCAGTCAAAATGAAATTGGTATATAGCCTACTTAATATCATTGAATAAAATGAACGGTTCATCACAGTCTCTAGAAGATAATCATCAAACGAAGAGTTAATTCTGTTGTTTGATAAATAAGGACCATTTATCAAGTAGCGTAACTTCATGGTAAACATATATTCAGTCATTGAGCAAAAGACATGGGGTTTCGATGCACGTTGGTAATTACATTTCAGTGGAATAGGGTGAATGAAGTTCCCGGCAAGCTGTGATATTTACTCATAATTCGCCACTTTTACACTCATTGGCCAATGGTTTTGTGTCCGCTATTTATATGTGCTTATATTTTCTCGCAGTGGGAAGAAGGCGACCGAAGTGCCAGGTGAGCTGTGGTCGGTGGCAGAAGACGCCGGGGTTACTAAGGTCGATTTCAGCAAGAACACACTCACTGCCCTTCCCCAAAGGTAATTACATATTGTTCATTAGAAGTAATATATGGATATTTGTACATGTATATGATTACCATTCATATTGAGGTAAACCGTTAGGAGAGGGAATAGGAAGATATAGTTTATGACATGATTATTAATTGATTGAAACCGCAGTTGTTGATTTAATTTGCACATTAATTTGACAATGTATTATACATGGTGTACGTGTATGTGATAAAGCAGTGTAATGTAATGCATATTTTGTATTAATTTTAATTAATATTTTAAGTTATGTCCGTCTGTTCATCCTATTTCTCCAATATATATATGACTTCATTTATTTCAAAAAATAATATTACATTCTAATTACTACATGGATATGTATTTCTTATTCTAGATTGCTGTCATTGAAAAACACTCTAACCGAATTGAACCTTGGATTCAACAAAATCAAACAATTCGATGCTAGTCTTGGTCAACTGAGCAGTCTTATTTTCTTGGATATACGGTACGATTTATTGATATGTCTTATATTTTTATATGTTCTTCATATTCTCTTGTATATTCCCACAATTTCTTTCAAACTATCCGAAATTCGCTTTTCCAATGGAGTGTAATATGCATCAGTAGATACTAGCGGATGTTCTGTCAAATTTATATAATTCGTGTTTAAATTATATGTATTGACACCAGTATTATTATTAATTTTTAGAAACAATGAAGTGAGTTCTCTACCAGATGAGATGTCAAATCTTTCCGTTCTACGAGAAATCAACATCACATGCAACAGGTATGTCTTTATTTCAATGACATGGTCACACTGAGAAATATCGTTTTCCAACCAGGTTCAAACTCGATATACCTAATCATGATAGCAGAATAAAACATATTTAAACAAATTAACAACAATGTCATGCTATATACATGTAATATAAACCAAGACAGCTGCATTTGCAAATGAATCGTCATAAACACAGTAGCTAACAGAAGCAATGATCGTGTTTCTTTATTGTAAGCCAGTTAAGCCAATTCAGCCAAGTCAGCCAAAACGTCAGCCAGGAAAAAGGAGATTAAATATACAGATGGTGGCTGAAGTGGCTTAATTTTTAGGTCAAGGTCGGGCCGAATATAATTCGAAGCATTTTGAACAAAATCCGACGCAAGCAATTATAAAATTTGTTGAACTGTTTATTTGGATATATAGTGCAATCAAAAAGTTATATAACTTTAAAAAATAAGTTTTAAGCCAGTATCCATCTGGCTGACATTCTGGCTGACTTGGCTCAACTGGCTGACAATAAAGAAACGCGTTTTTGGCTGAATTGGCTGACAATAAAGAAACACGACCAATATATTATCTGTGCAAAATCAAACAGCGTATTACTCTCTTAAATATTACGATAAAATAGGAATACAATAACGGGTTTGCCATGTTCTTACCCATATTTCAGGTTTGGTGTTCTCAAAATATTCTCGGCCAGCGACAACAAATCAGACATTTAACTTCCCACCCCATGGCTAAACATTAACTGCTATCACTATATTACAGTTTAATTTTTGTCTTTTTGTTTTCTTTCCCTAGGTTACGCGTCCTTCCTCCCGTCATCTACTCCCTTCCCAAACTGGAAATCATTTTGGCCAGTGATAACCAGATCGAGGCTATCGATCCAGCTGGCCTTCAGCAACTGTCACAGCTATCTTCGCTAGACTTGAGGAATAACAATGTATCGCAAGTGCCGCCTGCACTTGGTTTATGTTCACAAATACGGTAAGTAATCGGGGCAGTACCGCGTAGAGGTCAAATCCAGAACAATTGACACATATGAGACGGTAGACTGGTATAGAAACTGAGATAAAATATACTAGTGTATGTATGTGAAAGGTAGGAAAAAAACTGAGCAATATATACAAAGATACTGGAATACAGATATATTAGAGAGAAAACAAAGGAGAGATATTGAAACATACATACTTGAGACAGAAAATGTGCAATAATAGATAAAAATCATAATTATTTAAACGACAATAAGATGATATTTTGCACTGCATATGTTTTCGTATATGTTTCAGATCGCTACAGCTCGAAGGCAACCCGTTCCGCGTGCCACGTCCCGCCATTGTGAGCAAAGGCACACTGGCAGTACTCGACTATTTACGCGGCCGCATTCCGGCTTCATAATCACCAAATAAAAACATGTGTACAATATTGATTTGACGACTAATCGGTCGTCCTGCCTTGTTTCCTTGTTCATTGCTGTTCGCTTAAGCTACCATTTTCGTGAAGAATCGGGAATTCATTAAAGTGGGATTAGGAGGGAGAAAACTTTCATTCTCCTGTTTTCTTGTTGTTTGCCTGGGATATCGATTTATGAGATGGATGTTTATAGGGTTTTGGTGCTTATTCGATATAATATTCATCTAAGAAGTCAATATAATTTAAAGAATGTATATATTATTTAAAATATTTACGCGATACGTTCAGGCTACTTTTAAAACGATACCATAAGCCTATATATTTTATTCTGATAGATTAAAGAAACAAATTTAAAGGACCAATGTTACGCAGAAATGTTCTTCTGCTACTTCATATTCATATCTGTTTTCTACAATACACTTTACTTTCAAAAATGAAACGAATCAAAATCGTTACTTCTCGTAAGTGCTAACATTGCTTAATTTTAAAGCGTAAATACGTTAATCTGATTTTGAATAACATTTTATAAATTAAAGCTTTGTGTTGTCATATATGTGTATACACACATATGTATATACCTATGTGTGTTCTAAATCCAAACCAGCATTCTAAAGTGTACTTCAAGGACTTATAATTACTCATTGTAGCATTGTATTTGTCGTAAAATAAACCAGGATGTTGTCAGTAGAAATAATCAAGTATGTCGTAGTAAATGGTCATTATTCTTGCATAATTCTATTGGTGTTAAACCATCATTGTTCGATAATATTAAATTTTACTGCTGTTATACTGTCTTCATTATTATTTAATTTATTTTCAAGTATGTGTACTTATGCAAATACAATTTATGTTCTCAGGCCATCAAAGATAAGGTAGCAATGTTCGATTTATTTCTACAAACTTCTTGTTTTGATGTGTACCCGATATTTTTGTCCTTTAAAAAAGTTCAAGTCAAAAGTTCTCATATTTGGTACACATTGTTACTTTTAGTGCTACTATTCAATGTCGAACGTTTATTAATATGTGACACGTTTAATTTGTTTGCCGTTACATATTTTACATTTTATAAACAGTTCATGTCAAAATGTCTTAATCCATGATTTGAGTATTGAGCGATGCGTGCTCCTACACACACATTTCTTGTTTGATTTTTATTAAGCCTGTGATCATAAAAAAAAGTTTATTTCTGAACTTTCGGATATCTTTATCTCCTGCCTTTTATTTCTTCATTCCACTTTTTGTTTGTAAATACACATGTATGTTATCATGTATACTTTGTGTAGTAAATGGTATATATTCAAGAAGTGAACAATAAGCTGCACTTTACTCATGTTCATTATATAAAACATTACAGTCTAGATGGTCAAGACCAATAGAGTGCTTTCTCAATTAATGGACACTTTTTACGAACTTTTGACTTTAACTTTAAATAGATATGTCATTTTTATATCAATCTTTATGATTTTTTGTCTCGGGGTAACTCTATTATTTGACTTTTAGTTGTTATACACAAAATTATTAAACTCCTTGGAATTGGAATTTGCGGTTAAGTTTAATCATTGCAGGTGGAAATAAAATCACTTTCTCAATAAACGGACACTTGTCGTTATGCTAATAAAATAGGACTATAGAGCCACTATTTTGATGTGTCATGCTTTTGGTAATAGCGAAAAAGACGAATTAGTTTTATTTAGCACTTATTTCAACACTTCAGAGTCTATAGAGTATAGACTATATAACTTCAAATACAGCACATGCACATGGCCATTTATCTAGTCTAATATTGACTAGAACTAGCCTATCGGTAAAAGATAAATGATAAAGGAATCAATATTGGTCTATCCGAATTACTGTTTTAAAACCCTGTTCCTGAACGGATTCACAATGGTTAAATAGCATGGTGTCCATTATATGAGTCAAATTGGAAGTGTCCATTAATTGAGAAAGCCCTCTAAGTGTACAAACGTGCACTGTATTTTAAAGGCATCTAGATGCTCAAGGGAAATAATTTTACTTATTTTGGTATCATTGCTATTGAGACGATATAACAAGACTTAAAGCAGATAAACGAGACCAATATTTGTGTCATCTTTTAAAAGCGCATATTTCGAAATTATGTGTACTCTAGACTAATATGTAACGCTAGTTCTTTTAATGATTCTATTGAGTTGCTATTATAAATGAATGAGTTAAAATAAGAGATTTTTATTTACTTACTTGATACATATTGTAAGGTGTATGTAAATGTTGTAAGTTGCATAATTGTTAAGTTTACAAATAAATAATACGTTACAATGTCTTTCAGTATTAGCCCAAATAAATGTGATTGGTAATCATTCTGTGTTTTATTTTGGATACCTCAATTGAAAATAAAACGCGTTTTCTTAGGTTAGTTATTTATTAAATCGCCAGAGAATTATTCTATATTTTCGTCATTTTGACTCTTTGGACTGACTATTCAAATGAAATAAACACAGTTAGAGATTAGACTATCGCAATATAACAATTTACATCTCGAATAATGTATGGTATTGTTGAATTTAAAATAAAACCGAAATCCAATTGAATAAATTTAACACATGACTGGTTTTCAAATGCGATACAAGGAAGGCTGTTAAGAAGGAAAATGTTTTAACTATTTTATGCTTATAGAATCAGGGAATGGCTATGCGAGATGAATTCATTCTAACATACATGATTACAGACTAACTATTAGACAAAATAAATACGAAATGACAATATCACTCAACTGGTTTTCATGCAAACATTCCACCTCTTACACAACACATTTCACATTAATTTCGTAAAACTAAAATCGTCCTCAACCTTTTTTAAGCACTTTTCGACATGGCAGTTCTCAACTTTATCTTACATGCATGTATTTTTTTAAAGATTATAATATTGAATCCGAGATCGAGCATTTATCACTTTAATTGCAATATAAATGCGCAATACTACCAAAAACATCATTAAAATATCATATTAATTACATAT
Organism: Hydroides elegans; assembly: GCA_001703475.1. NCBI lineage: Eukaryota > Metazoa > Annelida > Polychaeta > Sabellida > Serpulidae > Hydroides > Hydroides elegans. Next base: position 10,064 of record LQRL01002784.1, read on the forward strand.
ATTTCCGATTTTGGATTATCTGAAGGGGTATGACTATCGAAAGCGTCCGTTGAGAAACCGGTATAAGATCGAACCTCGCGATTATACCTTGATATATTTATCTCATGTAAAGGCTTTAAGATCAAACTCATTGTATACATTGTGTATATGACAAGGATTACGGTTAATTTAACACTTTGCAAATCTTCGTAAATGAAAAATCTACTTGTATATTTAGCAACCGAATTCATGCTAACAAACTTTCATAATTTCTTGATTTAATCTCGAAACTCGAAAGCACCGTAAATTGCGTGTACAAAATTCAACAAATGCACATCTAACAAACTTCACCACATGAAATAAATTTCAAAATTAATAGAAGGCAGACAGATGAGAAAAGGGAAATAAATAAATAAGAAAGAGAAAAGCTCAATTGTGTGTGATCAAGCAAGTGATACATATCTCGAACGACAGCTATCAGAAGAACGAATGCGCTCACAACGGGTAATGTTAAATATTAAGATACATAAGTTTGTTATGGCACTCAAAATAAATGATGGCAAAACATATTTAAATCTTACAATATGGACTATGTCTCTTTATAACTATTCATTAGTTTTGATATTCGCGAAAAGACATCAACTCTGAAATAAGAAAAAAAAACATCTATTTCGAAAAAAATATTTGAAAAAACAAATAGCACATATTGCTAGGAAACAACTGAAACTAGGATCTTGTGAACATTTTGACATATACAAATCACTCGGTAGGCTTTATAGTAAAGAGGTTGAATGTTTTTGAGCGATAATTGAATGCGTCTGGTGTGGCTATGCACTGAGTGGTAGTTGATGACGTATGGCTAGGCTATGCACTAACGAGACCGCTGAGGTAGCGCACGGCCGCCAGTAAATAGCCTTGCAAAGCTTGAACGGCTTGAGTGAGCATCGCACTCAGGTTTTCAATACTCATTTTTCCCCTGGAACAGAAATCAAATGAAGTTATGTGTTTTGTTTAACAACCTAGTCAACTCATTGTTTATCATAAAAATTAGATAACACTCGATTTTTTGTTTAAATGACAAATGTGGGAAACATCAGCGTGAATTTAATTTCGTCCTTCTTGCTCTCACTGAGTGCCTTGATTATTCGTCATGTGGGTTTAAATTCTTACTTTTATGGCTGAATCCCTTTAACTCAGTTTCAAAAGATAAGATTCTTATATCGAAATTCGTTAAAGATAGGTCACCGTACTGGTCCATTGAATTGTTAACTCCTTTATATTAAAACTTTAACAAGATTGTCAAGGACAATGACCCAGCTTTAGTTTACAGGTTTGGCTTTAGCTCTTAAAGTACTAGCAAATGCGTTTTTGTTAATTGTTTGAATGAAATGAACAGGTATGTGTTAATGCATACGCCAGTGGAAAAGTCATTTGCTCTCATTCTTTTAACATCAACATATAAACTACTTTTTTCATAATTATATTATCATGATAAGGAATAGCTTGCACAAGCTGGCATTCGAACCCACGACCTTATGACTATATGATGTCCGATGCTCTACCCCTGAGCTACAAGTCCATATTCCATATGAATGAACAAACAAACAATATGAGTTTATAATGACCCGCCCATTATATCAAACAAAGACTTTAAGACAAGATATGGTTATTTACTGAAGGCAGCGTCAATGAGAATATTATTTCTGGTATTTTTCAAAGGAAAAATATTTTTGAGCTGAATCCAGGATCGAACCCACGTCATTCCGATACACTACTGACTGAGCTATTCGTCCAGATGTCTAATAGCTGTGATCCAAACAATCGATAAGCATGACAAACAAAAAAATCAATAACTTCCTGAAGGCATACCAAGATGCTAACAACAGGTTTGGTCGTATATATACACGCCATTAGACCTGTCTTACCGATAGCAGACGGTGTATGGTCAAGCGGAATTTGCTATTAAAAAACAAAGAGTGTTTCTCTATATAGCGGGAAATTCCGAAATGGCTGAGTCCACCACGGCGAATCAAATCAATCAATCGTTCTATAAAGCACAAGCCGGTATATGGATACCATGTTGAAGCTTCGGTTAAAGTTTGAAAGGTCTCCTGTCAAAACTGTGGGAGGAGATAGGTAAAAGAACAGAGAGTTCTTTTCTCTATATGGAAGACCGAATTGGCGGAAATGGCGAAGTCCACCATGGCGACCCAAGTGAATCAATCGTTCTATAAAGCACAAGCCGGTATGAAGGTACCATGAAGAAGCTTTGGTTAACGTTTGAATGCCCTACGACCAATACTGTAGGAGGAGATAGGTTCCAAAGCAAAGAGTTTTTCTCTATATAGAAGACCAAATTGGTGGAAACGGCCAAGTCCACCATGGCGACCCACGTGGGTCAATCGT
>LQRL01002784.1:12458-23331 GCA_001703475.1 Hydroides elegans
ATAGGATACCATAAAGAAGCTTTGGTTAAAGTTTGAATGCCCTACTACGACCAATACTGTGGGAGGAGATAGGTTCCAAAGCAAAGAGTTTTTCTTTATATAGAAGACAAAATTGGCGAAAATGGTCAAGTCCACCATGGCGACCCACGTGGGTCAATCGTCCAATAAAGCAGTAGCCGGTATGAGGATACCATGAAGAAGCTTTGGTTAAAGTTTGAAATCTCTACAACCAAAACTGTGAGAGGAGATAGGTTTTTAGAGAAAAGTTTACTAAACAACTAACTAACTAAACAACTAACTAACGGCGGACGACGCAGACCGATTGCACAAACCCAGTTTTCGTTTCACGAAAGCTGGGTTAAAAAGTATGATGAAATAGGGCTCTGCAACCTACGTGAAAACATTAGCCTGGAGCCAGGTACCAGCGATAAGCGAGTAATATTGAAGCGATTGCCACGCTAACAGAGCGTATCGAGATGTGTATGTCCACGCTATAGTCGCGTATTGCTTCAGTAATTCCGATATCCAAGGTAGTTGTGTGTTGATCTAAAAATATATACGGATTAATAGGACGTGCCCGATTTATAAAACATATTTCTTAATCTAAAACAAGAGACTACATCCTACTGTTCTGTTGTTCATTCTTATAACATGTCTTTAAAATATTCGTAAACCAAACTAGAATTTTAAAGAAATATGATGCATTTGCAATGTAAAATTGTTAGTTTTTGAAGAAACACAAATGCGAAGCCCCAGTTTTTTACAAAATATCAAAACCAGTCGTAGGTTGAGTATTAAATTAATGATTAGGGTCTTGAAACTCGTAAACTCAAAATATAAGTAAATAAATTCGTTATGCATATAATTATAAATAAAAATAATATTTTAAAAAATCACATTCAAGTTCTTACCCATTGTAAATACGTCACTGCAACCTCGGCCACTTTCGCTCTATACGGTGCTGATACTTCGGCCAAATAGAGTAGAAGTGCGTATAACTTTTGCCAAAACAACGCTAAATATGGCTCCACCACTTCTGCGGCTTTGTTGTAATAGTGCGGCACGTTGTTTTGCAGCCACCTATGGAATGTCAAACAGATGATTTATACTTGTAGATGAACTTATTAACATTTTATTTATTGCAAAACAATATGCTTATGAGATATTAAAGAAATTTCCTAGCAGTTTACTATATAGTCCAAATAAGAGGGCTAAACACGTTATTATCTTTCGCTCTGAATTCAAAACAGAAGGGCATTTGCCGGACAATTAAATTAGGCGTTTCCTTTTTCAATATATTTGCCATATGTATGTACAACCCAATGACGATTGTATAGTTTATTTATTATTTATATTTCATAAGACGAAGTGCTAAAATGATTTTGTTACAAAGAAAAGATAGTTACAAAGGCTACAAAACACGTTTGATACTAAATATTTACACTCACAAGGTTGCAGTCGCTGTATACATATTTGTTTTGGCCCAGGCATTATTCAAAATGTTGAGTACTCCATAGTTCGAAAGCACGCGTCGAGTGGCAGAATCTGAAAGAAATTTTCATATATTTCATATATGTTGATAAATTTTTACGGAGTCAGATGGTCTCAATAAGAACATGGCGGCAAATAGAGACAAATAAACCGAACCATTCAATAGGACTGTGTAGTTAACATTAAGTGGAAAGCTGAAGCTCGCTTGACGTCTAGACAAACACTTAAAATGGTTATCTAATATCGAGTTTATCATTACAGTCACTGCAAATCTATTCAAGGGAATGGGCTTCGAAAACTTATCACGACGGCTTTGAAAACTCACTTTTGAATGAGGAGTGCAGATGTACATCATAGGCCAGCAGAGCCATCAAGGTACAGATAAACATGACGGGCAACAGAAGCCAAGTGCGGCTCTTGGATCCCATCTTTAGCTGAAGTTCCTGTAATAAAGAAGACATGTTAAATGTGTTATTGATAATTTACTGTGTCATTCTATAAACGAAAGGATTATCGCAAAAAGTGATAACTTACTTATATTTGATATATCAAATGTTCACTTTACTCTTGGCGGTTTTGAGAAAAAACAGGACTAACAAAAATGAGAGATGTCAATCATCCTACCATTTCTTTTTTTTTTTTTCATTCTTTAGATATCAAACTCAGTTGATCTAATAGAAAAAGAAGAATTCACTGACTCCTTCCATTGACTGACAAAAAGTAGTTACGCCAATCGAAAGGTAAAAGCGTACATTTATGGGTCATCCACATACCTTGCAAGCCACTACGAGCTCCTGACGTCGTAACGTAGGGGAAATTTACATAACAACCGTAGGGTTTTTAGAAAATATTACCCTACGCAACTTACTTTTTCTTCCAAACATCTATCATTACCTTGCAAGCTACTACGAGCTCCTTGTTCGCCTTCCCTTGTTTCTCCAGGTCCTGGTTCGTTCGACAAAACGTGTCGACAGTCTCTTTCAATGAACGCGTGTCCAGCACCTTGCTAACGGTGGCCCACTCAGAACTGAGTTGCTTCACCAATTCGCTGTCAAATACAAGACAGTTTTGTATAATATGCACAAGGCAAACTTTCATTGGTTATGTCAAATGGAAGAAATTTAGACACTTCATAGTCTTGATTCGATTGGAAACAGAGTTGTATGAGTTTTCGGCTTTTTTTTCAATAGTGTTTTTGTCATTTTAGAGAAGATATTTATAATTATCGCTATTTCTACGAAACACGCGTCTTTTTTGGTTGATAGGCAACTAACCTATGTGAAATAATTTTGCGTAAACATGGTTTTAGAGAAACCACGAATTATATGTGCCGCTGGTAACTTATTTTCATGAACGTATATCTCTCCCAGAGCGTTTACAAAAACCAAAGTAGTATTATAACATTTCTAAATCAATCATTAAATGAAGAGACTTACCATGACTGCGTCTGATGGTTCGCATACATTTGGCGCCAAACGCTGTAGCACTGCGGATCCTGCTTCAGACACTCCACAATACATGCGCAGATCTGAAAGAAAAATCAAAACATCCGCTTTCAATAGCCACTTTAGGCAAAACGAAATTCGGGATATATTGCTGGATTTCTTTTTAAACACTTTTGGTAAACCACCTTATGTGATTTAATAATTATTGTGTTGTTAGCTGGATGTCCTAAGAGATCTAACAAATTATTCTGTCCAACCTCTCTATTATAAAACTTGCAAGAAAATGTAAGAAAATATCTTTGAAATCATTGAATGCGTATGATTGGATAAATAACTATATACAAGAATCGAGAAGAAAATAGATCGAATTAACAAAATAGAATGTATTACATATAGACCAAATGAATAAATACCTCTTTTTTCATTGCAGGTTTACATCCTGGTGTAAGTCTTGCCAAGAACGAGGGAAAGAATATCCTATACGAGTTGGTCGACTTCTTTAACGAATATTTCTGGGAAGGAAAATATTCAAGATTAGACTAAATGCGTGCCTTTACATAATACAAGTTTCACTTTAAGCCTTAAAAGCCTACTTGAAATTTTCAGTACCCAAAAGCATAGTTTTGGTTACTAAAATTACAAATATTGCTCTCAGCTTTTAAGACACCTTGATTTGACTTAGCATTATTGAATTTTATTACGCAGCCATGTGCCATGTATATGGATTTAAAGGAAAACTTTCGCTATTATTAAATATTATAATTTTAATAATTTGGTGTCCCCATCTCCCTTTTGGCTCTATTCGATGCCCCTAATTAACATTTCTGGATCAAACCCTGCTATGAACCAGATATTTGAAAAGATAAAACCACTATCAATGTTTACAGAGACGTTGCGTTTTCTTATGATCATCAACAAAAGTGACAATAATGAACATACCTTAACTTCAGGGTACAATGCCTGAAGCTTCTTCTGCAGGGGTCCAGAGAGATATGACGGCGCATTGAACGTCAGATCCAAAAGAGGAAAGAACTGCTTGCACGCGATTTCGATGTTGGCGTTTCCTTTGGAGCCATGCACCCTAAGTTAAGAAATAACGGAACATAAGTCTTGATGAGAAGAAATAGGTCAAATATAGCAACAGATTAGCAAAACATTAACTGACTTTTAAATAACTTGAAATATACTTTCAGCACGAGGCACTTAATTTAGACGTGTCAGCTAAAACCTGTGTCAGTCGACTGATTTCTACTTGTTTTCTCGGGAGTTTAAAGGTTACGTTTTCTGCTAGCATATTTTTCTTCTTACTTGCACCGATAAACACAATCTCAAAGTTACTAGCTTTTTTTGGCATTTTCTCAGGACCAATTAAATAATTGATTTAGTTATTCTGAAACGACATGTGCTTAGACATGAACTTACTTGAAGAGCGTGGCGAGGTAGTCGACAATGTAGCCGGCTACACTGCGAGTGTTCAGGAAGGGCATCATCAGGTCGAACCACACTGCGATAAAAAAGAGAAACATAATTTTAATTTACCACTATAAGCCTAGGTCTATTTTGAACTCTCCAAAAGCAAGTTAATCTATTCTTCACTTTTAAATTTTTTTCTCATACAATATTCGCTGTAAACACGCTATTTTCAGGAAAATGGCTTCAAAACATGCAAGATTCGTAAATTTGTAAATTCTTACCCGTTAGACCTGAGTGCAGACTGCGTTGACCGCCCTGACCGGTGGCCCACAGCACCGCTAAGCATCGCCCATGTCGCGATTGGTTCTCCTTCACCAGAGCTACGTACTATAAAACGATACAAGCTTATCAGCATTTAAATAATACCAGAATAACTGCCCTTTATTTTTATTTGTCGTTGAATTGAGATCTTGACATTTTTATACATGCCTCTGTAGAGCCGTTTAATAATGCACAACCATCCTTGCATCTAATCACTGCATTGCATTGGATTTACATATGAATCATCCATTGACCACATACTTGCTTAGACAAAAACAAAACAGCTATTTCGCAACACTTTGTGTGTTTTGTCTATGCAGCTATTTCTTGCATGCCAAGCAGTTTATTGGGGAAATTTAGTTCGTTGTTTTTATATGAGACAATCAACTCACTTGTTTTTTCGCTTATATTAAATATACAATACTATGTTTAACACTTTAAAAATGGATAAAGATATGGAGAAACTTAAAAAAAAGGTATGTTTTCTCAGCATATATACACAAACAGGTTTTATTAATTCTGTAACAGATTTGAAAAAAAAAACATTGTATACATTGTATGAAAATTTAAATAAAACGTTTGTTGACAATTATGCTTCTATAGCCAAAATAGTATGTTGCATTTACTTTTAATTAAATTTGATAATTGTTTTCAATATCTCTGGCATTTAATTCAATTAAAATTTTACGCTTTAAACGCTCTGATAAAATAGTGTTTTTATGCATTAATTCGTCGTGGTCATGTTAAACATCCTTCACAAAATATCATCCATCATCATTTGAAAACAGAAAAATCACTAATGCCATTTCGACGTTTGTTTCAGAATGACGAGTGAATAAATAAGAATTGATGGTTTCGAAAGCATTAATGAGAGCATATTACCCAAACTATTCCAACCGATGACGCAGTTCCGACATTCATCATCAATCTGGCGTTAGAGAATGAGAGAGTAAGAGAGAGAGAGAGAGAGAGAGAGAGAGAGAGAGAGAGAGAGAGAGAGAGGGAGAGAGAGAGCAAGGGAGATACAGCGAGAGAATCTGACAGAAAGAAAAAAAAGGAGAAAGAGAGAGGGGGGATAGAAGAATAGCAACTAATTGGAATTGAAATGTTGATTTAAAGTTTATTCAAATGCGATTAATGCAAAAAGAATTCCTATTTGTGTGTGTATTCATTTTAATAATATATTTAACTGTTATAATATGTTCTTGTTATAAACATTCCATAATAAAACTGCAAGGTTTATTATTAGTGGTAAGGTATTTGGCATTAACACGATTAAAATGGTGACTTAAATGAGTATCACATTTAATTTGTTATTTAACATCTTACATCGACAATTGAAAGAGTATTAACGTTTGATGACATATATGAGTGCAACTATTCATATCACGTATACCATTTCACATTGAGAATCCCCCATATGAGTGCATTCCATAGCGAAAACAAAAAAGGGGATAGAACGCTTTTTTATTTCTAAAAAAACTGTTCTTGGCCATTTTTAAATGTATTTTAGGCTCAAATGATTGATATTTGCGAAAACGTCCAAGAAATACCAGAATAGTGATTCTGGTATTAAAAAAGGGTAATTAGAAATAGATATATATATTAAGCAAAATTTACTATTAAGAGGACGGACATGATTTTAACTATTTAACTTCATGTTTGGTCTCTTTGTGATTTTAACGGTTTATAACCAAACATAGCTCTCAACATAAGTTTTTTTAAGTAATGCCCCATTTTATTGACATTGTCGCCAAACAGTAGTGCAAGACTTTTCGTTTAGTACCTTATGATTAGGGTGAATTAAAATCTGAAAATCAAAACTTAGTTTCTCGTCATTTTTTTTATTGGATTGATTTTTTCAACTGATCTAACAACGGTTTTATTTATTGAGTAGTAAAGTTATGCTAGTAGAGCTGATTACGATAATAAGAAAATATATTTCGTTAACCCTACCTTGGGTATATCTTTAAGGATTATTTCGGGTTTCATTTTCGCCAGCAACTGAATCACCATTCGAAATCCGTATGTAGAGATACCTGAAAATTATTAATTCATCTTTTATCTCATAATATTCGAGATATAACCAAAAATATCAACATTGTGCTGGAATAATCACAACAGATATGATTCAAATTTATTTAGTTTCTTGATAACTAGAAAACAATTTAACTGGCATCGCATTTATAAATATGAATTCACGAGCCTAGATAACTGATAATTTTAATTGGCTAAAACTTAAAAGAGCAAAATTGACAATATTCTGATATGAACTTGTCATTACATGTTAGCCTTTGGTTTAGATCCCGACTAATTTACTGTGCGGCTAAACCAGGCCAAGTTTGCCTTGACAGAAATTGTATGAATTTCGACTAACCTTTGCCCATATCGTTCACCATGGATTTGGTACATGCTTCCATGAATGCCCTTTGAGTCTTTTCCGAACACTTCTCCAATACACCTCTCAGTAACGTCTGTATATTTGACGGTAATGCGCAAAGTGGATAATCTAAAAAGAATTCAACAAAGTCACTGCTTTAATCTATGTAGTTTATAATTTGACTTTGTTCAACCGCACTTAACTTACTATTGGCTGAATGTATTAGTCAAAAATATACAAAAATACAAAATTTGATCGTACAACAATTTTACCCCGTTGAAAAATACTTCTGTCAAATATCATGATTGCGAACCACACAATAGCTAAAAAATACTTAAGTTGTACTGCCAAGAAATACAATATGTAGTCTACGATAAACATCCACAGTTGACAGTCTACATAAAACCCTCGATTACACGACCAGTCCTTACAAGTTTCATCAAAAGTCAAATTGAAGACTTACCCAATGGTTTCCCACTAAACACCGGGTCCGGTTCAGGGACATTGTCGAGATTACAATTGATGAACGTGGCAAGATCCATCAACCACACGGTGGGATTATCAGGAAAGGTGGCCTGGTCCTTCTCCAATACCGCTTGGACCATGTCATAATCGATCTGTTTATATAAATATTAATCAATAACATAATTCTATTTTCTAAAGACTATACATGGAATTCCACCTGAACCATATCGTAATCTAAATATTGATAGATAATGCTTTCTCCAGTTTCTCTAAGTCGAACTTTAAACATACGACTTGATAAAGTGAATGGCAACGTATAAAATGTTAACACTTTTTTTATTTGCCTCCTTAAATCATTCTCGAAAATTCGAACTGTGATATACATGTACTAGCATCGTTTACAACTTATAAGATACTATTAAATTTCAATTATTTGACAAAAATAACTTAAAGTAGGGAAAATTCCCCTTCAAATAATTATCAGTGCATGACTTACTTTCTTAACGGCATCTTCGAGCGATATCTTTTTGCTTGGCTTCGGTGAAGACGGGATCTTTTTCTTCGGTGCATTTTTCTTGATCGTTGAAATATTGGTGTCTACTGGTTTTCTTGCGGGTTTTGTTACAGGTTCCTTTTCCGCGAAGGCATCGTATATTGTAGAAGACTCTTTAACGGGGTCTGAAATGAATAAAACAAGATATGTTGTTATAATTTGCCAACTTATTAAACAATGATTTAGGTATGATGTGGAAGTATTTGTAAAATATAAGCAGGCCCCACCCGTTCCCATTTTTTTACGTGTTTTGTCTTTTCAAGTTTAAATTGGCATTTCTAAGGTTTTCTCGTGTGATATTCTCTATGTTCGGTTTGTGATAAGCAGTGTGCAACATAAGCAATAGACCGATAGACAATTCTATTAAGAATTGGCTCGGTATATTAGATTTTGAAATCTAATAGACCGGTGTCTATTTGGAATATTTTCCAAAACATGTCTCAACTTCAAGTATTGCAATTACTCTTTTTCTTTTTTATCTGTTTTATTTTCAACGCAATGCTAGGATTGTCCAATAAAATTGTTTGATAAAACCCACTTATTTTAAACCACTGCTAGATAATATTCGATCGTCAGTGCTCGAAATGTTATTTTGAATTTCACACACAGACCACTAACTCATACTTGAGCAGGGGTGTACCTTAGCGGTAGCGCGGACGCATATGCGACCATCTTTTTGTCCAGGCGAGTATCATTTAAGAGGATACTGGCACAAGTGCCAGTGTCAATTCTATGGAAATAATATTGTGCAAAATATATTTATTTTAATAACTTAAAAAAATTATGCTCGCGCCTTCGGCGCTCGCATTTAAGATGTTATTTTCATGTTGAATATTCGGGGCTGATGTTATTTTGCCCGCGCGAGTGTTATTTCTCATGACGTAGGTAAAGTTCACCCTTGCTTCTCATTAAACTTACGTATTTTATGTCGACGATTTCAATGGTAAAAACCTATCCTACATATTTTGTTTAAAAGCGTTCATTTTCGGTCTATTAAGGTCTTCTTCGGTCTATTAGAAATCCGAATCTAATAGACCGATGTCTATCGGCTCAAACAAACCTGTGTTGCACCCTGGATAAGTAGCAAAAACGTTTTCGTAAATACCAATGTCCTTGATCAATTCAAATGAGCTAACAGTAACCACAAGTTATTGGGTTTTCAATAATTGTAGGGGTGTCTTTGTACCGGTAACGCACGTCGTTTCGTTTGCGCGAGTAACGATTTAGACGACACTCGCGCTATTATGAACATTAATTAAATGCATATTATGCAATAAAGACAAAATTTTGAATACATTTGAAAATTGCGCTCACGCCATTTGCGCTCGCATTTAAGATATTATTTTCGAGGCATATATTACGCGCGAATGTCATGTTGAACGCGCGATTATCGTTTCGATGACTGTAACGCCTGTTAAGAGACACCCATAGATTGCCCTACTATCATTGATTATTTTAGAGCTACAAAAACCTGTTGACCCCATGTTTGTGAGACCTTAGTCAATAAATAGCAAGGAAGTATTTGTGAAACACGAAAAGGCCCCAACCGCCCCCGAATTGAAGGGGTATTGAATAGTTCGTATATGGTCATGTTTTGGTCAAATTCAGTCATTTTTCCGGTGGACAAAAATGTTAAAAAAGAAAATCTACACATCAAGATCTTTTATTTGAGCCTATAGACAAGTCTCTTATATATGACCTTACGTTCAAAATTTCTGACACGTACAGTACAAGAAAGCGATGGCCGACGGACGGCTAGACGGACGGGCACCCCAACTCTTATAGGCCCCAAACTTTAGGATTCGCGGCCTGATAGAAATAATAATATGTATATACGTTGTTATGTATGGACCGAGTATACACAGCTACGTCTCAATGAAGCGCGTTTCTGTTTGCAATCTGTTCAAAATGACAGTGTCTCATATTATCGCTCAGCTTTAACTTGATACAAAATAATCTGTTTACCTAGCGACTCTATTCTCGGCATTGCCGATAAATCAGGCTTTTTCGATTTTGTTCCATTATTTAATTCTTTCTTTTTAGGTATTTTGCTTGGTTTTCCAACAACTTCCCACTTTCCGGGTTTCGTGGCCATTTTTAAAACCGTTTACAAATTCATAAACTATTCGCTGAAATGGAACATAAAGCAAACAGGAAATGATGTGTCATGTCGAGTTAGTGAGGCACGACACTTGTAACAATACCAAACCCAGAGAATGTGAAAACCATCAATGTTTGTCGGTCAGCCGGACCGACAAGTCCAATATTTTGTCGGTCCCGCCGATTTTTTATCGGCCCGGCATAAAATCACCTAAAATAATCGGAAATTTTTCGTCGGTAAGCCGGTGTTACGTGCAAATAAGCCCGCCGTGCTCAAAAGCCCCCGTTACTCTATATGCTCTTTATGAACGTGAGCAAATTCTCACATTCTGGAGGGCAGGCTTTTTTCTTATCACTAATCACGAGACGACTCAGGCTTTCTTGCACGGCGAGAAAGTCATTAAGTTCACCTCATGCAAAAAAGCCCTAGTCGTCTTATCTGTTTATGTAAGTATTTACGTGTGATAGCTTATCTACGGTAAAGATAATAAATTATTGATGGTTTTCATATAAATCAAAATCCAATACAAACTAGAAAAACGATTTATTTCTGATTCTTAATTTTATTAATGTACTTGTCTTCTTTCTCTTTTAAATTCTTAAAATTGCCTGATATAATATGAAATGAATAGATATTTATACATTTGTAATTAGAGCTAAAACATTAAATAACACATTAAATTGTCAGATATGTTGTCATTATGA
>LQRL01002784.1:23341-36580 GCA_001703475.1 Hydroides elegans
ATCTTGGAGAATTTCGTTAAAAAACTAGCTGTTTATTATTTTGATATGTTTCAATAAAAGTGTGACAGTTATTTTTATTTTCATTTCCAGTTATTTTCATTTTCAATTTCAATAATCAACAACCCATTATCACCACATGATAAAACTCAAATTTTTGCATACGATATCAAGATAAGACGACTCAGGCTTTTTTGCACAAAGCAGGCTTTTTTGCACGTGAACGGTTGCGTGCTAGAAAGCCCCACGGGTTTTTGAGCACGGCGGGCTTATTTGCACGTAACACCGGACCGACAAGTTGAGAAATGTCGATCCGGGCGAATATTTGTTGGTCCAGGACCGACGGTTTTCACATTTTTTGCAAACACCTATACGTGTATGATATATTTATTTTTTTTTAACCAAAACCTAACGTCGATATCTTGTAAAATTCTTAACATTTCTATATTTTTCTACATTCAAATTAGACTTGAATAGATTTTCGATCCACATCAGCCAGGTACTTATATACCTACATTTCTAGCATTTTATCGCCTTGTGGAATGATAACTAGAAACACTATACATGTATATTTATTTACAGTGGCATCAAATAGTATATAGCAAACACAAACTAACTATTACGAGTAATGTTACACATATTTATACGCTAAGTAATCATGTATAAGACCCCTACATCCGACTGGTCAAAACAGTTTTGGGAAGATCCAAAGACGTCCTGCCAGTTTTAAATTTGGTCACTATGAAATATAAAGGGTAATTGACCAACACGTTTGAAGACATTGTATATCCAAATTCATTAAATTCAACTGTTCAATTAGTAATTATTCTAGCCGTGTTGGGTTGGTATCGACAATCAAGCTAGACCACATCGGAAATTATTGCGCATCAATAGTTGATAAACCCCATCGCTAATCCGCAAATGTCCGTAAAACAACTATTTGGAAAAAATGGAACAATTTAAACTGTGCACCTCAAATGCTGCATAATGGCAGCTTTATCTATGGGTTGTCAGGTCCGGCCAAAGCCTCAATGCGTTTTTCGACTATATGGGACTGTGTATTCTTGAAGAGTACTTCACCAGTTGTAGCTAGAAAAGGTGTTCCACATTTAGCTTGCATATTTATATGTAATGTTTTCTTGCTACAAAAAAGAGGAACACCTTATTTGGCCTTGAAGTGCCCTTTTATTTTTCCTGGGTCGTCGACACGCCTCCACAGGCTGCGCTATTAAATTCTACGTCTCCTCGTCTCTTCTCTCATTACCATATGGAGGTTTTCCATGAAGGTTCTCCCTAGCCAGTTTTCAAGGTCCCACAACCCAACTTCCTCTTGAGACAAACAACACAACCAGAAGTTTTCATCTGGCACCGCCTTCACTATTGTTGTTTGTGCCTTCATTAGTTCATGTCTTTATCTTGGGGCGCATTCAAATTTACTGCGTATTATCTTTTTGAGGACTTCCAGTCATTTGGTTTAATTTTATTCCTGCTCTTTCCCCTTCCTATTTTGGCTTCACATGCGTTTTCAACATGGGCGATGTCTTTAGGTTTAGGTGAACGGTTAAAAGTTGCTAAGTACCTCATTTCTTACCATGATGTTGTGTCATCTAAGCGGGTATCATGTTTCCTGCAAATTTGCCAGCGTCTCATTCCGCCATGATTGTTGTGGGCGCCAGACAGAGGAAGTTTTACAGCTCCGTTTCGTTCTCCCGCATGATTCTTTGTGGGCGCCAGAACTGTTTGGGTTTTCGCCTCCTTTCCGGTCGCCCACCCAATGGTCATCCCTTTGCTGTCAGATCACTATCTACCTCTTTCATTACTAGGGATTATGGACATGTACTGTCTTTCGTTACTAGGGATTAGATAAACTTATAAAATAAAAAAAAAACTTATAATATTCTAAAAACCTTCAGACCATAATGTGCTTGAAAACAATTTAGTTATTGAGCCCAAAGAATATACTTTTTCAATGTAAATTGAAAAAAAAGACACATGTTTCAATATATATATAAAGGTTACTTCACGATTTGACCTAGCTTTAAGCCCTAAATGGGATTGTTTGTCATACTAAAACAGAACAGAAACCTTCAAGCCAAGCATCAAACCCCTTAAGTTATTGGTTGCAACTCACGTTAAATCATCCATGTATAACATTTAGGGCTTAAACATGAATAGAACATACTTACATAACTTTATGTACTATTTCTATGGATCGTTATATACAAAGTCATTATCAGAAAGCAAAGTTGATTTACGTGTCTATATTAAGAGTATGTCAAGGAGAAGTAATAGCACTATAACCATATTTCTCGGTATACTCCACTACAAGTTCGTGTGTTTCCATGAACATGACAAAATTATCGTGATAATCAAATCATATCATAATCACATCATTTTTTTCAAGTATTGATATTAAAACAACCATATAACATGTATATGCAAAGGCTAAATTAAGTTTTGATTGATAAATTTATAAAATTAATAGTGAGCAGTTAAATCATTATCAGTAAATTCATAAAAAAGAGATGTGGGCATAGCATTAACAGATGTGATACTTTGAAAGAAACATATAGATAAAACATCAACGATTTTCATCATAAATATATGTTTATTTTGCTATTAACATTTCTACTCATGTTGCATAAAGCAAAGAGGTATCTAATTTATTTATTTCGTATCACCGTTCCAACTTACCATATGGCGAGGCAATAGAATTGTTAGAATTGATAAAATTGTTGAAATTTCTAAGATAGAGCTATATTATCATTATTTTATTTCATGTTAAGTGGTTCGACATATATAAAGGGTTCTCAACAGGCCGTTTTCCTTGATATTTATATTTAAAAAATATAAATCATCGACTAGATGCTTACCGTTTTAATACAACAAAACAAAATATGGAACTTGGATCAGATTAATATTGAGATTCTTCAAAAAAATAAAATGTATTTATATTCTTAATATACTGATGTCATTTGTTATTTGATGCGTATATTTAAAAATAGATTTTATTTCCCTGTGTGTGGTACAAAAGTAATGTTGTTCAAATATAACATTGCGATTGATTGATGCATTGATGGATTTATCATCTTTATTTCAGAGTCAATCTGTTTTTTTTTTTTTACATATTCATTTTCAATATTATTTCTTCGAATGCTTATTATCTATCTTTTATCAATAAAAGTACGAAACCTTTCTTTAAAACCAGCACGATGGACCTTATAATAAACAGTGGCTTCTTATAACAATCATATAAGGCATAGAAACTAAAATATATGAGTTTGATCTATTGTAATTGTACATCATTACTACTGACACACATACAAATGTTCCTCTCCGGCGCTAGTTTGAGAAATTGAAATAAATTGCCTTGCTAGTAAATGTGAAAGTGCGATATTGAACTCGAATGTCATGTTCAAATTCGTTTGAATATTGACATATTTTCTAATTGAATCGTAATGAATGTCCATTATCTTTTGACGGATATCCAGCAACATCTTTTATAACAGTTAACACATATATTACAACAACAAGTTTCTGCAACTCTAAAACAAATACTATAACATCCGTCCATTTTGTCGCGTTATGGTTTTTCATTGGTGGGGTTTAGTCCATTTCCATTTGTGATAGTTTTTGTGCCGTTAGACAACGTGAGACGGCTAATCCTAAACGTTGTTCTTCCGGGTGACACCAAAAGTCCATCTTTTGCCATTCCTTCCACCAAAACACGTGTCTCCTCGTCATTTGATAGACCATCTCCTGATTCGGTGTCGTTATCAAAGGATGTATCAAAGATCTCTTCGAGTTTCGAATCGAGAGAACCTTGTTTTGCCCCAAACTGGCGTAAGAGCGGATTGGGCTGCGTTGGATAAGCCAAATCGAGGCTATGTTGCTTCCCGGGTTGGCGCAGCCTTTTGCGAGGAGACAGGCTGATCAACCGATTGTTACTGTCCATGCTTCGCGTTTGCAGCAACTTCAAATGTTCAATCATGATATCATTCATATCATCAAACAAAGCCGCGAAGCTACCGTTGATGAAATTGGGCGACATCGGAACGTTGCTCAAAATTAGGCTCAAGCCATAACCACGCCTCTTTCCCTGAAGGAGCCCTTGGCGGCGCACTTTGCCTATGTGCGATATCTCCTGCTCTTCAATGACCTTGATCACGTGACCTTCAGGCACTGCCTCAAATACCTCATCTTCTAACTCATCCTCTTTCACTTCCACCAAAACATCGTCGCATGTTTCCTGAATGATGCTCCAATCCCTCTCGATGTCTGCTTCGGTAGTGTATTGGCTGGTGACCGTGAAACGAATGACGTATTTGCCTTTTAATGAAGCCGGAACCATGTGGATTTGGCCACGCCGGTTGATGCGCTTGAGTAAGTCCTCCGTCAGCATATTATCGCCCTGTGAAAAAGTCGCATCTTTATTGCAGAATGATTATAAAAATTGTCTCACTTTCATTACAGAACGGATACAAAAAATCGCCAAATTTCCAGTTTAATTAACTTGCAAGATCTTACACAAAACTCATTGATAATTGGCTATTGGTAACTTTTCATATTTAAAAAAAGATGACTGCAATATGATTCTATATTTAACAATTTGCCTAACAAGATCGTATTGATATTTTTTGTATTTTGTCTATAATCAAAAGATTGTAGGGGAACATGTATATATTTAAAAAGAGAAAAAATAAAATGATACCTTCACGCGAAAAACCACCATTCCCAGATGTCTTTCAGCGGGAATTTCAAATCGGTTATCATTGCTTACCAGCGTTTCAAATTTCTTCGCGAGATGGACACCCTGGAAAAAATGGAATTAGAATTGCTATCATATGAATTACGCTGTATATAAATTATATGCAACAGTTAATTGATTATGGACTATCACAATAACATTTATGTTATATTTCAAGAACACGAACTGTCTTACTTTCCTAATATGCGCCTGTAGCCCCTTGATTCCAAATGATCGTATGACGAACCATAATTTGAGTGCCCTAAACCGCTTGCTCAGAGGAATCTGCCAATGCTGAAAAAGGAATTGAAGGGATGAATGCATTTACATGCTAAGTTTATGTAGCATGTTTTTGCATATTTACAATTTATGATTGCACTTAATATACTCATTAAGAAAATACTTATGTGGATATCTGTTGATAATATGTATCCTCGAGTGCTTAAACTACTATATAAATGACTAGAAAATATGACGTAAATGATGTAAATACAATATTTAAATGAAATTATTTGCTTTTTTTCTTAAATATTAATAAGATATGATCAACTACTTACCATGTAATCTATTGCTGCTCCTTGAATTGCACGCAGTTAAAAATAAATTTATTGGCAGATTATAATCTAATATTTACATTTTTTTTCATTAAACCATATATTGTCTTAAAAAAGCATATTTTTATGATCATCATTTTACTTTAATTACAATGCGTATTTGAAATACATGTATTTCATTTATAGGGCATAAATAATAATAATATTATATAAAACATTTTGGGACAAACCTGTGTTTTCGTGTCGCAAATAGAGTGGTTGAATATTGAAGGTCCTGTGTAGTGCTCCACTGTTCTTCAACCTTAAAAAAGCCCATATTTATTCATGAATGAAAAGGAAATTTTAAGAATTAGAAACATAAACGCATTTATGTGAAATGAAAACCGATGTTAACTTTGAAATTGCTAGATCTGCTTTATTATCGAAACATCACAAAAAGAGGCGAAATGAAAACGCTGTTATTTGATTAAACGGTAGTATGGTTCGTATATTTCTCCGGTAAAATATGGCAACGCCATTATTTCCACAGTTTCACAGACTCCACTACGACATTGCTGTAGCAAACGTTACTCCGACTTTCCAAGGAAAATGCCATCCTTCACTGTTCATCATCAAACAAATTTCAAAATCAGCCAATAATTGTTATTTGGATATATTGTATAAACCTCTTGCCAAAAAAGCAACTTTGATTCGCTCACCACAGTGCAGTGCAATCGAAATGCACCATCATCCACTTAGAGGGATTGAAAGCGAACGATTCTGCGTGTTGTACTCCGGCCATAAAATGACGGAATTCCGGACAGATGAACGCGGTTCCGGCATACGCGGCGTCGACGTGCATCCAAAGTCCCTCTTTATCGCCTATAGTGAAACAATATTCTATGAGGTTTTTTTTATTAATATATATACGCGAAAAGAAAACTATATTTATTATGTTAATGAAATATGAAATAATTTGATTTGCTGAACAATATAACCGGAATTATATTTAGATTTTACCATAGATTTTAGCTATATAATTGAGGCATGATTGATATAGCCTATGCAATTAATAATACAATAAAACGGGTCATCCAATTAATATTTCAACACATTTATTTTCTACATTTTTCAGAACTACAAGTTTCACAACTTACAAATCGGTCCAAGTTCATAAAGTGCATCAAAAGCACATGCTCCAGTTGTTCCGAGAGTGGCACAAAGCTGGAAAATTATATATTATGAATATTATTTATTTTCTCATTTGTTTTAGTCATTTAAACCTTAATTTATTCTGAAAATAATATAATTTATATATCTAAAATTTATCCAAGAATATCGTCCCAGAAAATTATACTTGAGTTTGTAAATAAGTCTTTAAATCAGAACAAAAACTTACATAAAATGGAATCAGTCCCTCTTCTTTGTCGATCGCGATTGCTTCCCTCAAAACGTTTCCACGCAAACTCAGTTTTTCGTCACAGGAAAGAAGTCGCATTTTAACCAAACCAATCAAACCAGCCTTTTCGACGGACGAATGTGCCTAAAATAACAAATATATACGCTTAGAGAACAAACGCTTTTATCAAGTACAAGTTTATAAAATATATGACATTGAAATTATTCAAAAAATAAGGCCGCGAATAATGGAAAATATTTATAAATCTTATAGTGTAAAATAACTACAAATAACGAATTCAATAACTACAAATGCTACCGGTATACTCCGTATATTTTACATAGGATCCCACAAGCTCATATGTAATAATGAAGTTTATTTATTTAAATTCAACAGGCAATTATACGAATAAACACGTTTCTTAAAAGGCATAGGGCTCGTACAAATTAATAAGACCAATATCCATAAGTACGCACCGAATCGGAAACCGCAACCAATGATTAATAAGAACTTATATGAAGCGATACCGGTTAACGTAAAATTATAATTCCAAACTTTAAAACAATATATGAAATAACCTGTTCAGAGCAATATCCCACGAGTTTTGCATTGATTTCCGCATCGCTCAATTCCGGTTCGAGTAATCGATGTTTACGAATCGCTTCGGTCCTGGCGGCGAGAAGAGCTACGAACGTCGACTCGCTCGCTGTAGTCTATCAAAACAAGATAAAATCGTTTTATGAATATTCTGTTGTGCAATAAGTTTATGTTGTATTAGGTATACGTAGAACTATAATACCGCAGCAACAAGGGCGACGAAAGTCGATTCGATATATATGTCAAGTTTATTTCAGTTAATGTATGTGTAAAACTACAAGCATACATGAACGAACCTTTAAAAAGATAGACTGTTATTTTTTCAGTCAACGAATTCATTAGAAAAGGCGAAAAAAAATCCAATATATATAAAAATATAGCAGGATATTATCATTTTGGTTGAGCTCTCTTATATGATCTTGCTCATAATTGAATATGATTTTGACACTGTTTTTTAATTCATTTTCGCATTCGCTCTGATAGCATTATTGACAATATTCTTCCTTATTGGCCCCTCGATCGCCACTTTTGTGAAATTTATCTTGAATGTTTTTTTTATGCTCCAGCATCGAGTTAACACCGCCTACCACTTTTGACGGATGTCCAATTAAGCGCCCGGTGAGAAATTTTATACTCTAATTTGAAATATACTGCTCATATACCAGTGTACAACTGTTTGCGATTGAAACAGATTCGATTGAATTGGGCCTTGTAAATTCACACATTTTTTACCTGAATGACACCGCCTCCCAATGTCTGCTCGTTGCTATGCAGGAACTCCGTCGGTAGGCCGATCATCCTTCCCAGCCAGTCCATCACGATCGTTTCCAGTTCGGTTGCGGCGGGACTCGAGGCCTTTTGTGAAAACATAATTGTTTCAATAGTAGAATCTAAGATTGTGTTCTAAGATGTATTGC
This sequence comes from Hydroides elegans, assembly GCA_001703475.1. Lineage (NCBI taxonomy): Eukaryota > Metazoa > Annelida > Polychaeta > Sabellida > Serpulidae > Hydroides > Hydroides elegans. The sequence continues at coordinate 31,532 of LQRL01002784.1, forward strand.
TCTAAGATAAGACTTTGAGCACACGAGTTTTATAAATGAAGGGCACAAACCATTAAATTTTGCAAAAAGTTATTCACTTTTTCCAAGCCAGCTTGGATGTTTCTCATTTTCTTGCCAGTATGGAAGAGAAAAGGAACACCTTTTATGAAAATTGAAATGTTGAATATAAGAATTTAAAATCATATATTGCAAATAACAGTTTATAAGATAATTTCACTTATAAGAAGGGCACCCCACGACACATTTTTCAAAAAGTTGTTAAATCACCTTAAAATGACATAACAAGCATGAATAACAACAAAACATTGGTTTTTGAACATTAACATTTAGCAAAAAGCTGTTCCTTTTTTCCAAGCCAGCTGGGCTGTTCCTCCTTTTCTAGCCAACTTGGAACAGAAAAGGAACACCTTTTGCGAAAATTGAAATGTTGAATATAACTAAATTACCTATCATATATTGTAAATTACAGTTTATTATACAATTACAAGCAGGTTTAATCCATTTTGAATTAATAATTCTCAATATTTATTACGCAAATGAGGAAATTATCAAAAAAGGTGTTCCTGAATTTGCTTAAATCTCCAAGCTAGAATGAATTTCCCGAAATTCTTCCAAGCCAGCTGGAATTTGGTGGGGAACAGCTCGTGAGGTACTCATCTTATTATTGGCATTTTTTCTGAACCGCACAATAGCATTAGCATTGCTCTTAGTTGATCTCAACGTCAGCAATTTGTACTGACGTCCTCGACGAAAAGCGGTGTCCGAGAAACGTTTATTTGTTAACAATCAAAAATGGTCAGCTTCCACTTACCCAAGTGAATCCAAGACAACCAATAGCATCAGCAAGCATGTCTCCGAGCAGGGATGGGTAGGAATTGAGAGCCGGAAAATACGCATGCATATGGGGGCTTTGCCAGTGGGTCACCTACGAACATGAATAGTGTATTGAATCGAATTTTTAAAAACATGAATCGGACAAAAATACAATTTAAACTATGCTAATTTTAAGAAGAAAAAACAAAAGCAAGATAATTCACATTCACAAAAAATCTTTCTTTAACAAAGGATGGTGACAAAAAATAATCACTCAGTTGTATAACGACATTAAACAGCAATTACGCGTACACCTTTATTGATATGCTGCAGACAAGCTGCAAATAAGCCTCAACAACCAGACCTTTAAACGACCACCATCCAAGAATTCATTTGACCATCCTTAAAAACAATTATTTTAGTTTTGGCCCAATGACACATGAATTTGCGCATTTTGTAGTACTTCGAAATCAATTTCATACCCATACCCCTGGCATAATGACGCGCTCTATGTCACTCAATATACTGTTCCATGGTTCTCCGTCAGAGGGAGCCTGTTCCGGAATAAGCGGGCGCATGTAGCCAGGTTTAACATCAGGGAACACGCGACGATCTCGAATGTTCTCTAGATAGTCGGCTATATAGTCGACCATCTCTTTTCCTAAATCATAAAGGAAAACTACATATATTCAGCCATTTTTATTAAGAAAATGCACGATAATCATTAGAATTTGTCCTTTTCTAAATGCCTATAAATAAAAAATGTTTATTTTAGAGGATAAAAATGTTGTTCCATGGTTCTCCGTCAGAGGGAGCCTGTTCCGGTATGAGCGGGCGCATGTAGCCGGGTTTTACATCCGGAAATACGCGGCGTTCGCGAATTTTGTCCAGATAGTCGGCTATATAGCGGACCATCTCCTTACCTGTAGTTGCTAGAAAAATGTTAATATTGGGCCATTTTAGAACAGAAAAATGCAAAATAACTCTTCATATACTACTTATGCGTGACATTACATAGTTATTATCTGCGATCTTTTCGTAGAACGAAAAATCGCAGGTAATGCGTTTGGTTTGCTTTTCTGAATTTTAGCGGCTGTGTTCCCGTACACCGATTTTCTATATGTTCAAGTCCGAAATCGACTGATTATTTTATATAACATTATAAAAGACAGTCGTCTGATGCTGCATGGGGGGTTTAGATTGTGATCTTATAAATAATTTTGAATATATTTGATGCTAAACACACACCATCTGATCACACAAATGTCTTCATTATTGCCATGCTGAAAAACACTATGAATTTTTCCGGCCTCTCATTGGCTGTTGTGAATGGGGTAATTAATAATTGTTTAATAAGAGGCGCGCATAAATTCAAACTCTACTCATTTGTATGCGTGTCTCTAACGCCTGTTGAATAACCTCTCTTTATGTAATGAGTAACTGGCTCCGCCTATAAATAGAAAGGCTCTCGTGCGGGAGAGGGAGCAGGTATATAAGCGCGCTGCTGCAATAACTGCATAATCAAAATTCACTTTGTGCTCGCAGCAACACAGTGAGCATCCGTTACATTTTGTACTTTAGACTATTATATTAATGTTCAAAAATGAAACGACGATAATTCTGGCGTGCAAGCGTAAAACATCGCAACTACATTTTCGTTGAAATTGAGTAAAGGGCATATCGGTTCATAGAATATTGTTACCCATGTATAAGTCTAAAGTTAGCCATTTATATACCCGTGTAAGCCTATTTTTTTATTTTTATATGTGAATCGACACCTCAAGAAGATCGTAGATATGCACCCTATGAGTGCCCTCTAGTTATAGAGGATAAAATTGTTGTTCAATTGTTCTCCGCCAGAGGGAGCCTGTTCCGGTATGAGCGGGCGCATGTAGCCGGGTTTTACATCCGGAAATACGCGGCGTTCGCGAATTTTGTCCAGATAGTCGGCTATATAGTCGACCATTTCTTTACCTGTAATTATTCAAAGAAATGAAGAAGGTTAATAAAAAAGCCATGGTGCATATTAAGAAAATACTTAGTCGGGGTGCAAATGTTGTGAAATATAAAAGCGGAACTCATGTTTCGTAAAACATATGAGAGTGCAGGCAGAGTGCGCCACCGGCGCCCCCATATATATTCAAATATTGCATTGCCTGATAAATAAGGTATAGTTTTTAATGATCCACACTCATCCGAATTCCCTTATTTAATACAAATGGAGGAAAATATTTCAACGGGTGTGCCAAATGTGTTTTACGGCTCTATTTATATACATGTATATATGTCACAGGGTATCTATTCGTTTTAGGGCAAGTATACTTGCCCTAGGGTAAGTATACTTGCCCTAGGGTAAGTATACTTGCCCTGACTGTGTTAGGGTAAGTATACTTGCCCTAAAAATTGTCAGGGCAAGTATACTTACCCTGGTTTTTGGCCTTCAAAAAATGAAAGATACCCTGATTTGATATAAATATATGAGTTATTCATTTGAGTGAGTTAAAGATTTCCCTGGATTAGTGTGAGTAGAACGTTTCACTCCTCATAGCTATTGTGTAAATGATTATTGATTGCAATTGAAGGTTTATTCAAGTTATTACTTAAAACAGCCTAAGAGTGATTACTATTGGGGGCTTAGTGAGTCGAACACTTTGCCTCGATGAGTAGAGCGTTTCGCTCTGGATCGTTGAGTAGATCATTTCCATCTTGCTACTGACATTAAACATTTCGCTCGTGCCTTTCATGTAGAAATAAAAATGAGTAAAATTTGATGGTCATGATTCAATAAGGGGAAGATGTTACTTTTGAAAATAAACGTGTCGTTCTAGTTACATTGGACATAGTGGTGCGTTAGCAAAAATATGACTTTTATGCAAAAATGTATTATATTTTTTAATCTGCAAATGTTCCCGAGCACACATTATCACATTAGCCATGTTGTCATGAAAAGGAGTAAAGGTCAAGGGGGATGATTTATCTAGCGTGCGGGTGTGACTTTTATTTACAGATGCACTGACTTTCATTTACAGATGCACTGATTTTTTTAAAGCAGTAATAAATCAAATCGATTATTAAAATGTAAACGAATATAAAGAATAAATAGAGATATAGACAATTTGTTAAACTTTGAATATATATAGTTTTTTTTTAATGAAATAAATAAAGAACATTTTACTTGAGTTCCTTAACCTGTGTATTTTGATAACATTTTTTGTATGATAATTCACTATAATGCCCTTCAGATTAAACCCCAATCGTGTTACATGTCTAAACACTGATTTTAAATTGCAATTATTCTGCTATCAACAACTTTGAAACTATTCAACTCCAACACCATTGTCAAAAAAGTGCGCACAGAGTTAAGCTAATAATCGGATCAATAGGTTCCACTCACAAAGCGAAACGTTTGACTCACTCACCCTCATGAATAACTTGTGCATATAATAGACATACCAAGTTAGGGTATCTTTCATTTTTGGAAGGCCAAAAACCAGGGTAAGTATACTTGCCCTGAAAAATATCAGGGCAAGTATACTTACCCTAAAAAATCAGGGCAAGTATACTTACCCTAGGGTAAGTATACTTGCCCTAACCGAATAGATACCCTATAACATATATACATATTTAGAATTGAGTCTTTCATAATACATAGATGGCCTTACAATGCCGTGAAAGCACATGCAGTCTGAGGTTACAATTAAGTGGCACGTATTTGTCTTAATTCGATCAAATCGCAGGAAGGGTGTTAGCTTTGACAACGCTAATCACTATGTGATACTGCTAATTTGGAATAGTGACGTCGAAACGCATACGGCTAATGCAAAATAATTATGTTTCCCAAGTGGGTTACCACTTATTTTGGTCTATATATTATTGAAATGAACAAGTTGATAAATATGTCTATATATACATGGAGGTTGGGATTCCATTGTATTTGAAACTTTTATTTATTTCTATTAACGTCTATGATTGTGGTAGAGAAGGTTTGTTAGGGAAAATATCTTCCAATGTGGCCAGGCTCTAAATCTTTTTTGAACGTATACATCAAACCAATCATCAACCAATACATGTATGTAAATTCGTTTTAGTTATATACTTTCGTTGGTTAAAAAAATAGGGTAGAGTCTATATTCTGCCACATCATGAAACATACGGATGTTGAAACGCAACCAACAAAACATGTTTCTCTCAATGGTGATTGAATAAAGTAGCCAAAAAAAAAAAAAAAAAAAAAAA
>LQRL01002787.1:0-23503 GCA_001703475.1 Hydroides elegans
AGGTTTTTGGTCCGTAGATGTGCCTTTTCACCATTTCGGTCAAAACATCCCCACCGGAAGTGGTCAAAATGGCCAAAATAGCCCAAAATAGCGGTTTTTCTTGGTCCGTAGATATGCCTTTTGACCATTTCAGTCAAAAAACGCCCGACTGGCCAAAAATAGCGGTTTTCATATAAATATATATTAAATCTACAAAAACCCATACCCCTTCGAGTTTGGGGGCGGTTGGGGCCTGTTCGTGTTTCACAAATACTTCCTTGTCAAGACTTGAGCTTGTACGGGCTAGAACTTTTTAACGGATGGTCATAGATACTGGTTTATAGGCTCAAATGAAAGGTCGTGGTCAAAAGTTCTAGCCCATACAAAAAAGTATGACGGACAGACAGACGGACGGACGGACACCCCAAACCTATAGGCCCCCAACCTTTTGGGTTGGGGCCTAAAAACGACTATATACAAATTTACATTTTCAGCTTTGTTTTCAGTTTATGGGAGATACATGGCCGCAGGCACGCCATTTAGAGCCTGCTTGAAAGCCAACAAATTTGGTGCCTCGCCAACGCTAGCTGGTAGTTTGTTTCATTCTCGTATGGTAATGGGGAAGAAATTTGCTTTTGTAGTCACGATAGTCACCATTTACTAAAGAGAGAGTCATCTAGTCCCACGTTTGTCTTACCCGCGGCTAAGCATGGTTATAGCTGAAATTCGAGTTTAATATACAACCCCCTGACAGCCCTGTATAACACGCCCCAACCTCTGTTCCTCATGACCTTAAGGCTTAACAAAATACGCTGCCAAGTAACATGTCAAAAACAAATGAGTATAATCAACTATATCTCATCTGGATATAATGAACCAGAAGTACATGTGCACAAAGTGTCGTCAAGCCTCAAGATTGACCATCGTCATTGTACAGTACTCGTATATGTTTAAAGTAACGTGACTTATAACTCGCAACATGAAAAAAAGATAATGTTTATAATCTGCATTGTGACGACCAAAGGTTACCTTTTGGGCTTTAATTTCAAACAGCGTCGTATCTGATATCCTTATACTTGTAGGCATGAGTATATTTTTATTTCAATTCGTTATCAGTCCCCTCTTTTACTGGTGATTTTTTTAAACTAAAACAACACTCGGCATACAATTACAGTTTAATCTAAAGCTGCATTTTAATAAAATAATGGTAAATCATCAATTACTTACGTTATGAAATTAATTTAAATGATCAAATTGTATTTCTAGCGTTTTAAAAATTATTTGGTTTCTCCGAGGGGACTTCCCTGCTGGAGTTTCCACAAGAAAACACTGCCTGGGGATTTCCCACATTCTAAAATAGAATTTGGACAAAATGGTGTTGAAAGAGGTTCAATATCCCGCAAGAGTTAATTTGTTGATGAACGCGTATGAGGAAAAATAATCGTCATCGAAACTAATTTCCATGCATAATTGAAATTATATAGAAATTTTCAAAGTCACATTAAAACTCAATTACCGTTACTATTATAGAATAATAATGTTATTTTTTGTTAGTTATGACCAATCACATCATAAAATAAAATCGTTGATAAAACTTAAAAGAAAATCAAACTAACTCCCCTGCAAACGTTTTGAACTTTAAAAAAAAAACACAAACAAAAATCAAAGGTTTGATATAAGTTAAGAATGAGAGATGCAAGGCCCCCGGCCTAGGCAAAACATTGTTTGACACGAATATTCGTCAATAAAAAGAAGCTGGTTAAAAGAAACATCCTTCTGACAACGACTTTCTTACAACGTCTTTTTCACAACGCCTATCTCACAACGTCTCTCTCACAACGTCTTTCTCACAACGCCTATCTCACAACGTCTTTCTCACAACGTCTTTTTCACACCGTTGCCCTAACATATTCGTCCCCACAACGTAGTCCCCACAGCGTCACAATATACGCGTAATCTTTCTGTGCTGTACAAAAGTCCCAATATATCTCAAATTCGTCTAAGTTTAGTACCCTGTAATTTCGACATTTTGTGATTGATCAAAGTGAAACCTCAACGTTGCACATCTACAATATACATTCATTCATTGTGTGAAGTTTCAAAACCATAGGACAGAGATTTCATACCGAAGTGCCGCGGACAAAGTGTTGTATAAATACCCAAAATATCTCGAATTCGTTTAAGTTCAAACCCCCGTAATTTTTGGTCGATCAAACTGAAACCTTGACGTTGCACATCTGCAATATATATTCTTTCACTGTGTGACGGTTTAGAACCCTAGGACAAAGGCTTCATACCAAAATGCCGCGGACAAACTCCTGCATCTCAAATGTTAACATACGGACAGACGGACGGACAGACGGACGAACAGACGGACGGACGGACGGACAGACGAACGGACGTTATGGGGATAGCAATAGCCCTCAGCCAAATTGAACAATAAGCAAATTTAGACCCTTTCTATTATTTATTGTGATAAAGTTGTTTATTTTCAAACAGCCAATCGTAATCCAGACTTTAAGCTTTGAGGATAAAACATAAATTTAACTTAAAACCAGAATATTTTTGTAAATTGATTCAAAAACCATTCAAATATTAATAAATTTGACCATTCGATTCTACGATAATGCAACAAATGTGATAAACAAAGATAATTCATGAATATCCAAGATTTCATTTAAATGTTGCAAACCAGGTTTGAATTACAATTTCCATATGAAGACAGATAAATCGTATAAATGCATTGTTTTGGCTACAACTAGCTTGAAACGCAGCTTCAACTTCAGTTTCACGTTCGTCTCACGTTTTATTCAAGCCAACGTTGTCATTTATCCATATAATAAGCATAAAATATATCAAGAAATAATAAAAATTGAAAGAGAAAATTATTAACTAACTTCTTCGCAATCAAAATACGATTTTCATAAATTTAAAAAAAAAAAGAAAAAAACACGATTATATTGAATATTAATTGAAAATAAAACCTGGAAAGTTTTTAATGAAAAAAAGTGAGGAAAATATGCAAGTTTTGATGAATTGTTTAAAAAACATTAAGAATATTATTAGAAATAGAAAACCTTTATGTAAAACTGTGTTGACATTTTTGCATAAGTCTTTTTTCCGTTTAAGTCAATTCTCTTAACCGGTAAGTATGGTATTGTACGTTTATTGACTTTTATTTACATTTGGTTCTATGGCTTTGCAAAGAAAATGTTGTATTGATGATTCATTATTTTCCACCAATAACGATTGTCCCAGTATACCCTTGATGCGTTGCTATAACCATACGGAGTACAAGGCTAATATTACACATGACATACGCCGTTAGTTAAAACAATACATCTATTAAATGCAAGTATATCATAATTATAATTGAACTGACATCTAGTTCAACGGACGGAATCTAACCGTTCTGGGTACATATCGGTATACAAACAAATACAAAAGATATTGATAGTAAACCAAGGCAAACCCGCGTTCATATGAAGTACATTAGTCTTGTTTCATATATTCTCTCGGCTTTGCTAGTAAACTGTCAATCCATGAACAACAAAAGTGATTTAAAAGCAGAATTCATTAGAGAGAGAAGATCACCATGAAACAAAGATGCAATGATATCAATATGTAATTATATCAATATCATTATTCTAATTTTATCACTTCCTATATCATATCATAATTTTAAATATATCGATCCATCATGTTTTTCAAAGATATGAGCTCAAAGGATTGTCATATTGATGACAAACTTTAGAAGCGATTTTCTACTTCTCAGCATTAAAGAACTTGATATCTCAACATTTATTCCACGAATGATCAGAGTGGTTATATCCGTTAAAGTCTAAATCAAAACCAACTATTTCGATTTTAATTTTATTGAAGACATTTCATTGTAAACATAGTAATATATGAATGATATTATCAAGTACAGATAAACAACTATAAAACACAGTCAGAGTTTCCAACTTAACACCGAACGACTGAAACATAACTAAACGCGGCCAAAAAAGAAACTTACCACTAGGTATTTTTTATGTATATCAAAAAATATCCCATGGGTATTAACTATTTTTATATCATATTGAAGCTTAATATCTCTTCTACATATATGTGAAATTTCGTTGTTGAGATGCACGGGTGAAGAAGCTATCATAGATTAAACAATAGTGGGGTCTATTTCAAAAGTTGCAAATTCTCTATTTTAAGTTCAAGTTCTACATAAATTATGCAATGACTTGACCAGTGAACGCACGCCTCACAGCAGTGAACCGTCTTTCCCTTATATGGCACTGTGTTGTCACACGGAATACTTAGACACTTTTCAGCAGATTTTATGCAGAACTCCAATTTAAAATAGAGGATTTGCAACTTTTGAAATCGACACCACTGTTGTTTAACATATGATAGCTTCTTTACCCGTGCATATTCAACAACAAAATTTCACATATATATAGAAGAGATATCAAGCTTCAATATAATATTACAATATCCTACATCCGTGGAATATTTGTTGATATATATAAAAAATACTAAGTGGTAAGTTTCTTTTTTTGGCCGCGTTTAGCATATTTAAACCTAACTAAGGTACCAGAATCAATTAAATTTTATAATTATCTTGGTGGATATAAATTTAGTTAAATATGGGCTTATTTTCTGCAAACTATTTCTTCACATATGAATATATTTACTGGCCATTATACATACAGATTCTACGAAATAATCTACAAATTATTATTTTGATAATATAGAGCTAATAAATATAATTCTACTCCTACTATAATTCTACTACCAGGACTTTTTTTATTATTGATAAAACCTGTTTTAAAGTCAGTTCCATAACAATGTGCTCATGATATATACATATATATATATATTTTAATACTGCAAACAGTATCAGTTAAGCTTGCTATAAAGTCAGTTCCATAACAGTGTTATCATGATCTATATTTCAATATTGCAGTTTCAGTTAAGTTTTCTTTGTGAAAAATTATAAATCAGAGTTGGTATGTTATGTGAATTCTTATGTAGCTGCTTGTTCTATACTCATAACGGATTGGGATCTACCCGACATAAGACACCTTCTCGAGATATGACATTAAAGTTGACATAGTTGCGATTTCTTCACATTCAAGTTAAATATGATTTGTGATTAACCACAAACATCTCATCAAGGTTAGCTATGTATTTCGTAGATTAAACATTATCGGTTTTCTAGACAACATATTTCTTTATCTTTTAAAATAAAATAATTTGTGGAATAAAACTGAAGTGATTTCTTAATTATCAAGCGAGTAGATATGAAATATTGGTATGAGCACAGGGCTAACACACTGAGTCAATCTGGTATCATCACCCAAAATTGATCATTAAAATGTTGATGCATGATTGTCTTTTTATATGCTTTTGATTAAATGTTTGAAATACAATGTGTTTTGCCATGTGTTGATATAATAACTCATGAATAACTCAGAGTAAATGTTTATTGACTCAGAGCACCCGAAAGGGGAAATGAGACTTTGTTTTCATTGTTTACCATGGCTACAAATAGCATTATAAGTTTGTGACGTCATTATACGTTGTGGCGTTTTCAATATACATCGTGACGTCATTAACACGTATAAAATGTGTTAGCCCAGTGCTTGAACCCGCATTTTCTATCTACTCACGCGGGTTCCAATACTACAACTGCTTCTTTGTTTATCACGCGGTTCCGTTGCTCATAATATTCTCATACTTAATGGGATTCTTCCCAACTGAGACACGATGTATATTATTTAAGCACCAATATGAAAATATGTTTTATCTGATAAATATCAGGTAGTTCCATTATCAAGACCGGCGTCGCTCGCCAATTTGTAGAACAGACTTTGGTTGTTCTCAAGTAATTTGCCCGGAGCATCGAATTCTTTCACATTACCATCTCAAGGATCCTTATAATTTAAAGAAAAAAAGGCAGAATAAAACATGAAATAAACGACATATTAACGTTTATAAATTGTGCTTCATTCAAATGAATATATAATATCTCACTTTAGGATTTATTACGAAAATACACCGTTTTAGTGTCGGATACACAGCGACTACATATATGCAACATATTACAAATATTTAGACTAAATATTTAGCATTGTCATTATTATGTACCTCTAATCTCTAGACTAGACAGTAATGTGAAAATAACTTCAATGCCAAGGAAACATCACCAACAAAAAGCAATTAAGATACTCACCTGTCATAATCCATAATGGTATTCAACCGATGTGTAATCGTGATCACAGTGCACTCAACAAACTATCTCCAGATTGTCTCCTAGATTAAGTCATCCGTCTCCAGATCCACCGCCGCAGTCGCCTCATCCAGAATCAGGATCTTGGTTTTACGCAGAAGGGCGTGGGAGAGACATACCAGCTGGCGTTGACCAACGCTGCAATGTATACAGGGATAATGGATCATAGTAGTGGGGGGAATGCGAGTTCTGAAAGTTTTGATATCATAGTAGAGGGGAAATGACAGTTCTAAGGCACCTTGGTTTCATAATTTTATATCATAGTAGTGCGGAAATGAGAGTTCTACGCCACTTTCCTGGCATATCAAGGTATATAATGTAGAATAGCGCAGCCTTATATTGCGAATGTTAAATGTACCAACATTCATTCCAACGCAATGAGGCGATGTAATCTACACATCATCAAATAGTTAAAATTCGGTACGTAAATACTTTAAAACAAGACGGATAAGAATCTGTTCCATGTAACAACAATTTTGAAACCAACGTGCATGAGATACGTTATTATGAACAAATTTGATATTGATTTTTACCTTAAATTCTCGCCACCCTTGGTACACATATGTTCCAACAATTCCGGAAGTGACCTCACGTAATCCAACAAGTGCGCATGCTCGAGTGCCGTCCACACTTCCGAGTCGGTGTACTGTTCGAAGGGGTCGAGGTTCATGCGTAGGGAGCCGGAGAAGAGAACGGGATCCTGACAGAAAAAAAAAACATCTGACATTTGTGCAAAACATCAAGGTATGGTCATGTGTTGGGTATAGTACAATCAACAATGTCGCGAAGAAAAACTTATTATGAAAGGTCCTTACCAAGATGGCTATAAATAGGAGGGGTATAAATAGTAAAGCTCTATATCGCCATGTTTACCAAAATAAATAAAATACAATTGAAATGTGAAATGTCGTTACGACCATGGTTTCAAATAGGAGGGATAGGAGTTTCTAATTCCCGGCAAACAGCATGAATGATGCCCCACAAAACTAAAATGCTTATTGATGCAAGCAAAATGAACTCGTGTTGCCCTTGATTATGCGATGGTTTACATCTAAATGCCTGACAAACAACATACAATTTTATAGATCTTCTCACCTGAGGTATGATCGTGACGCTCGACCTCAGGTCATATAACCCAATATGTGATATCGTGGTTCCATGAATGAGGATTTGACCCGACGAGGCCTCGATGATGCGGAATAATTCCAGGGTCAAGGACGATTTGCCCGCGCCGGTTCGACCGACCACACCCACCTGTAAGATTAACCAATAGAGAGTTTGGGCAGATTGTGACAAATTGACAAAAGAATGTTTTGAGTTGTGGTTAACATTTTAGAACAACCACCATGAATATTGTGCAAATATCAATATCAAGAAAATCAACATACCTAAGATGGATCACAAAAACCTCTCTAATGAAAATTTTGTTTAGCGATAGACTGCATACTGAAATATAGCACTTAATGGAATTTCAATCTAAATAGAAACGTAATGTTAAGTCAACCAAACTTAATATGGAAAAGTTGCAGTTTGATCTATCTAGTGACGGTTTCATTGGAATATAAGATATAGCATTGATCAAGGAGTGTAACGGATCTTAGGGATCCTAGCTATGCGTGGACCGTTTTTAAACGAGAATCATTATATATTGAGCTGCTCCTTGAACAGAGATAAGATTGTTAACGGGTCTTTCCGCCCATTGACAAACATGCAGTACAAACGTAATGGTAATTTGAACACACTTTACCACTCCATTACATATCTCTAAGTCGTCCTTATGTTTTGAATACGAAGTATATCGAACCCGCGACCCCAGGATCACATGTCCTAGTGCTCTACCACTGAGCTATAGAGTGTTTTTATAAATTGTGGTTACCCTAAATTGAGACCCTAGCGGGGATCAAACCCATATCTGAATTGTAATCTAGACGACCATTTAATGCAAATATCTCCAAACAACTCTAACAAAACGAATTTAAAGATGAAATATTTCTACATTGGGAAATCATTAAAATACTATTATTAGAATTAAAGGTCGCTTCAGTCATATGAAATGCCTGAAAGCCAAATATCAAAATACATTCCGATAAATGTCCAGTACCGTTTCAAAAATAATGTTTATAATATGTAATAATCGACTGGTGGATATCTACCACCCTGCTAAATATTTATTTGTATTATTTGTAAGTATTTCTACATAGAATCTACAGATTGATTATCCGTCGAAAAATACAATATTTTTCAACAATAAAACGTGGTCCTCTTTTTCAGGGTTCCTGTTTTACCTCATGGGATCAATAATTCATAAGTGATGGTCACTGGGAACTTTATGATCCTATGTTATAAATAATTGCCTTTTGCATGCACATATAATCAAATATATGGTTTGATGAAAAGGAACACTAAGATATCCAAACCTGGTATGGAACCCCAATTGTGTAGATCCATCTTTATCCATTTGATCCTAAATCTGTATTAAACCGGACAACAATCAGCAAATATTTGTAATATTCCAGGATTGTTTTGGTATGAAAACGAAATGGCTGTATCATCGTCTCACACTGAATGTTATGTACTTAATCTCGATAAAAATGCATTTCATTAGAAATCTAATATGCATAAGGCCATATGTGTGAAGTTAGTAAAATAACTAGAGAAGAATAACGATTCTATGGTTTTAAAACTGCATGTAAATGTGGATGGCACATTTTGTCTGCAGATCTTTTAACTGGTAATGCTCGAATAAAGTCATTCTTTTTGTGAATTGTCCTATAACAAATTTATTAGACTGTAAATTGTAGGGAAAGAAGTGAAATATTTATAGTCGTTCCATTGTAAGTATTTTACTACATTGAAACATCGGCCCTCATCCAAAAAGGGTTTATCGTTGAATGTACTGAATCATTGAACCATCAACTATCTACAATGATTAATTGTATCATAAATTGTATCATAAATTTAAATAACAAATTATTGAGATGAGTAAAACATTCTAAATATCACCATGAAAAACATTTTTTTTTAAAAGCTATTTGGTAGAAAAGTAAACGTAAACAGTTAAAACAACCAATTAATGCAGATATTGAATCATATCCAAGGTAAGATGAAATGTGCATAATTCTAGATATTCCACTCTATCAGAAAACATTAATCTAAAACGCTCAACTAACATGATTGATATAAAATATACAGCAGCATTGATAAAGCTGTTTTTATTGTTATTTATATAATGATAATGATAAGCTCGAAATCGTCTCACTAGGATATAAAAACTATTTCTTGCCCGTAACCAAATAAATGATGACTCGAAATAGTGAATTAGTGAGTGCATGATAGTACAATTAAGAAGATCGTACGTTCATTCACAACACATGGAAATACTATTTGTTTGGTCTAGCAAGCCCTTTTACAGAGAGTAGAATGGTGATTCTCTATGACATTGCATGGAAGTATGATCTAAATGCTAATGCTAACATAATTTTAAAAAATATTTCGTTGACAAATATTAACTATGTTGAATATAGATGATTCTCAAATTATGCCACCATAAAGCCTTATCGAGCAATTATCGTCCATGATGGACACATGTTGATACACATAATTGGTCAGTTCAAGTAAAGACTGGTGTAAAATTGTATAAAAAGCTAACAATCAAAACCATAGGCAATTTAAATACCAATGTACTAGAAGCGTTTATCACAAAAATCATTAATCCAAGAAAAAAAATTGAAAATATCATTTGACATTAGGGGTGTGACGGTTCGCCAATCCTTCGGTTCGGTACGGTTCGGTACAGCAAAAAAACTTGGTTCGGTTCGGTTATTTTCGTTTTTTTTTAATAAAGGGTTTATATCGTCTATTCGAATTAATGACGCCCTTTTCATAAACTAGTTAAGGTCCAACTCACGTAAACAATTAATAACAAATAACTTGTTTGCAAATTTACACATGTAATATAAACCAGTTTAAATTATGCAAAATAAACCCACGTTCATAGTATATGTTTAAAAATACCACGTTGAATAAACATTTATTATGAATAATATATATTATGATACATATCATATACCATTATATATATATTTCATAACACATGTTATAAAACATGCTATTTTGAATATTTTTTTCTTTGTGTTTATTCAACTTCGCTGAAGAAACATCTTAACTATATAAAAGTACATTTTTTTCAAAACCATACGAATGCTCTACATGTAAAGTATAAACAAGCCACTATAATATGAACGCACAACGATCCTTACTGTTAATCCACATTCATAACCGTTTCAGTATTAATTTCAATATACATTTTGATCCATCCACCTGAGCTAATAGTTAACCACAACCTGAGACATATAATCAAAAATGTTTGTTTTACCGTTTGAACTAACTTTCTAATCATAGAAAGCGAACAGGCACTAAATAGCTAGAAACTATCCTTTCCAATGCTTGATGCGTATTTACATGTTTTTCTTGAGAAAAAGATTTCTTTTCTTGCGGCTTCAATGTTGACCGGGAGGCAGTGATAATATCTCCAGCTGTACTAAAGACGCATTCAGAGAGCACGCTTGTCGCAGGAATAGCCAGAAGAGCTTTGGCTAATGCCGCAATGATCATGTATTTATTCTGATGTACCTTCCACCATTCGAGCGGGTTTTCATCGAACGGAATTGCAGCTTCATTCTTATAGTGATAAATTTCCGCAAGTTTCAGCAAGTTCCAGTTTAGTTTTCTTTTCTACTTTTTGTTCCTCATGGATGAAGCAGTCTTGACCGAAAAGCGACGCCAAATTGCTGGGCGATTTTTTTTGGCGATGATGGTTCAACGTGTTTTGTTTCTGTTTTCGACTTCTTGAACACTGGCTCAGAACCGGTCTGATCTAAATTTGAATCATGCACTTGAGGTGATGGTGGTTTGGGATCAATGTTGGTTTCTGACTTTGTATCCAATACTGGCTCACTGACACGCCCTGCAGCACACTGGATCAATTTTGTGTATATCATCATTCGTTGACCTTCTCCGAGAAAAGGCGCATTCTTGAACCTGGGATCTAGAAGGCACGACATGCTGAACAGTTCTTGGAGTTGTTCTGTTTGGTGCCTGCTTAAGAGGTCTTTTTCCATCACTGTCTTTAAATCTTTAACCACCTGAGCATCATCATCTTTGCCTTTGCAATTGTCGATCAGACCGTTTAGAATACGTCCGATGATCGAGATGGTTGACATTTTCTCGTCACAAATAGAGAGATTTGCGACTTTTAGAACGTCTTGAACAGGTTCTAAATCGCCGAGGTCGTTATCTGTCAGTGACGAAAAATCTTTGATGTTCTTTTTCCCTTCCTTTGAAGCCAGGCTGGCGTATATGACCGATTGTTGTTCCAGATATCATTCGATCATATCGAATGTCGAATTCCACCTCGTCTTGACATAGATTTTCAAGCGATGGACTGGGATGTCAAGAAGCCGTTGGTTCCTTTTCAACTGTGCTGCAACAGTGTTAGAACGGTGGAACAATGTAACAATCTTCCTTACTCTAGTGAGTACTTTCCTTACCTTTGGTGTTTCTAGGCCCTATGTACATGCTAAATTTAATGTGTGAGCAAGGCAGCCAACATGAGGCTCAATCCCGGCTTCTCGAGCTGCTATGGACATGTTATAGGCGTTGTCTGTGACAATGGATGGGTTCTTCGAGGTCAAATCCCATTCTGAAAGAGCTTCTTTCAGAACTTCGCCAATATTTACTCCTGTGTGACTCTCTTCTAAAACTCTAGTTTGCAGTGTGTAATTTTTCAGATGCCAATCAGAACGATGAACTGTGCATTGACTATTATGAAGCCTTGACTTGCTCTGCTTGTCCATCCGTCAGTGGTGAGAGCCACATCATTGGCGGTTTACAGGTCATTTGTCACCGTTTTATGTACTTCTTCGTAGAGGTTTGGAAGCTATATCTTCGTAAATTTAGCACGGCATGGCACCCTTTACCGTGGCCCTAATTCTTGAAGTAGATCTTTGAAACCTTCATTGTCAACAACTGAAAAGGGCCTGGAAAATGGAAATGAATAGGAAATACAATTTTATGAATACTGATCACTTTATGATGAATGTTTTATCTTTTGTGAAAATTCTTATGTAAGAACCGATTTAGATATAAAAAATACATTATGAATTCATGTTTAGATTAAGCACATATTCAGAGATATCATACATTGTGAATTGAATTTATGTTTAGATTATTGTAAGTGTACTCCTTAGCTGTTAAACATTTCATAAAATTGTTCACCTCGAATCTTTGGCTATAAATTTTGTTATTGCTCTATCTATGGCCTGTGCTTTTGGTGAAGAAGCCTTCAGTTCTTGGGGAAAAAGGCTCTGTGTTATTTTGGTGACGTTTGTTGACCTTTCCGATTTTACGTTCTTTTTTCCATAACGTGAAATGCCTATTTCAATTTCTTTATGTTTTCTTTTCAAATGAGATATAAGTTACTTGTGTTTCCTTGTCAATATTTAATTTTGAAAGAACAATAATTGCAAACGGCAGTGTTTTTATCTGTTGTTAGTTTGAAATAACGCCAACAAGCAGAGGTGAGTCCGAAAGGTGCCTCATGAAGTTCGATTTGTTCTGCCATTTTTGTTGCAATATGCTGTGATTGATTGTTAGGTTATTGTCTGTTAAATTCCGAAGCAGTCTGTATGTCTTGCAGTCTATCGAGGTCGCTTGCCGATTGTCATTGACTTGCCACAGTTCTGACGGCCACAAGAACTGTGCCGGTAAATCCTCACTAACCGTGACTGGTCGAGTCACATTGGCTAGCTACTCCAAACCTCTTACCAGGCCTGCCCCTGGAGCAAGGGACCACGCCCCCTTTTGAAGGCAGAGTAACCTCACTGCGAAAGTGAGATTGATCCGGATCATTTAAATGCTGCAGGTATTTATTTCATTGTAACAACAAAATGGTGTCTGAAATGTGGCTGTTTAATAAACGAATTTTATACGCATCGAGTGTATTTGCATAGCTTGCAAGCCAGCAGGCTTGACACAGAGGTTAGCGCGTTCGCTTGGTAAGCGAAAGGTACGGGGTTCGATTCCCGAGGCTGGCACCTATCGGTCATTGTCAAAAATATCAAAGTATGACACAATATGACCCAAACAGAGTTGGCCGTGTCGTTAAACAAATCACATCATTTCATTTCATTGATTCGCTTACATAACCAATCGTAACGAAACAGTTTTTACACACCATAATATTGTATTTTGTATGTATTGGAAACGTATGCATAATGAATTCAATCCCATCTCCCTTAGGTTTGTCCATTTTTCCCTTGGGCATCGCCTTATTAAGATTGAAACAGAATTAAGATAAAGAATATGAAACCGCATGTAACGTGCAAAACCTTAAACAAACTGGTATAATAATTCAATTGTATTCAGTATGTGTTTAAAATAGGCGAATAATAGAAAACTATATATATATGTGATGTTAAGTTTCAAAATAAAACGAATATCTACAATCAAGAAAAAAAACCGAACCGAACCGAGATTTTAGGTCTTCGGTTCTCGGTTCGAACCAAACCGTGAACTTTTCTCGGTACGCGGTTCCCGGTTCGAACCGTCACACCCCTATTTGACATAAATTAGACAACAAACTAAGAACTGAAAAATATTGTTTTTATTGTACAAGCAATATATATATATAATCGATTATGGAAAAATGGACATATTTTGACTTTTATAAGAATAAGATACACAATATGATGTTATATGAATTCCTTATGAGACGATTGCACATGTAAATTGTTTTTATTTTCAATACAACTATGGTGAGCACTTGAGATATTTTCCTGGTGTGTTTTGAAGGTTAGGCTCAAGGATGTAATTGATAGTTTTCATAAGTGTTTCAAGTATTTGCAATTAACTCTTTATAGATACGTATCTGATATAACATCACTTTTCATTTAGATCTTGGTTATAATGCTCTTGTGCTTATGTGTGCTTGGTTATAATATATTTCGTTATATGTAATTTAAATTTATTATGACTTACGAAAAATGAAGCGATTTTTTAAAAGAAAGAATCGAGGTATCAGCAGGAGTTCTTCCGTATATTCTTTAGAACAAGGTAAGTCAACATCATTTGCAAGTACTAATTTAAATTAGTTATAGATATTCAATCACAGGTATAAAACTCAATATCCATATTAGTTGTGAACAATAATAAAATTGCCAGCTGAGTTATAACATTGTCTATACTAATAGAACCGCAAACAAAACTAAAATATGAAGTAAAAAAATATGAATATATCAGACTAGAAGTACTTCCTATACAAACATGGGTTGTTAGACTACTACAATTAACACATTATAACAATAGTCACTGTTTAGCATATTTATGCCTCTTTATATGCCTTTTCTTGCTTGACCAAGTGTTTTTATTGATCCATACATGAATCAATATTTTTCAATTTTTGTATTTGTTGTTATTTGTTTATTATTCTATACATGGATCAATAATTTCAGCGCGACACTTTCAGGGTTTTGAGGGAAATATATGTCTTATATATGTCTTATTACAGTTTCAAATGGCCCCAATGCACACGTTTTATTAAGCCAATAATAAAGGTATCATTGTAATATTAATTTTAGTCACTTAACCTTAATCAGGTATATTCTAGGCCCAAAACATCCTGTGAATTGAGATATTTCTATGTGCAGTGTTGACCTGTAGTTGTAAAGTCAAGTTTGCAACTTTCGTGAAGCTGCATGACTCAAAAATAAATCGCATACGCTACTACTATCTAATTATTGCCTCTTCACCCTCAACTTCGGATATTGAACCAATGCCTACTACTATAGTCAAACAATGTAAGGATATTCTAGTCAAACCACTCACGGATATTGTGAATATTTCTTTAAGAAGCGGAGTTGTCCCAGGTAGTCTTAAAGAGGCCGTTATTAAACCCCTCATTAAAAAAGCAAACTAAGATGGAAATAACTTTGAGAACTATCATATATCGCGTTTGTTTAAAACTTGTAGAGAAAATAGTAGCAATCCGGATAAACGAACATATCGAAGCTTACGGTCTATCAGAAAAAAATCCAATCGGCATATCACAAGAATCTACTGAGTCAGCCCTTCTTATGGTCCAAAACGACATCAATATGGCTTTAAAAAATAGGAAATTATGTGCTCTAGTTTTATCAGATCTCAGTTCTGCCTTTGATACCATTAACAATTTCCGTCTGCTATTGCGCCTAACAATACGCTATGGCATATGGGATACCGCACTCGCATGGATAAAATCATATCTGTCAGAACGCACCCGAAGGGTCCTAGTGAATGGGCATTTCTCGTCAAATACCCCCCCCCTGCTGACTGGAGTTCCGCAGGGTAGTGTCCTCGGACTTATCCTCTTCACGATGCACATGGCCCCGGTGGGAGTTATCCTTCGGGAACATGGTATTACGCACCACTTCTACGCAAATGACACGCAAATTTATGTGTTTTTGTTTACGTCAAGGACTCGGAATACGCATGTGATAAACTCGAAAAGTATGTACAGAATATAAAAACTGGGATGTTAATAAACGGGTAGAAGCTAAATGACGACAAAACCGAAGTGATTTTGATAGGTTTCGACCATTTTAGGTCTAAGGTGTCAGAGTTTAACATCCGGGTTGGCGAAACTAAAGTGTGCAGTGAATCAAAAGTACGACACCTCGGAGTTATGTTTGACCAATCATTATCAATAGATAGTTTTGTATTGAAAAATTGCGGTTTTGAATTTGCGGTCGGTAGCAGGAATGCGGAAATACATGGACGAGGACATAGCAAGGACCTTCATTCAAGAAACCGAAGATCCACTATTACGGCCTTTTTCACCTCACCAACAATATTTTGTCTGTAACATCTGTCGTAACCGTGACGATTGATACTTGGAACGGGAGGGTGGGCATTTCGTATTTCTCCCTTTAGGAAATATAGAATAGAATAGACAGTATATAATTTCAGTAAAACTTCATATAGGTAATATTCGTTTAATTTCAGAATTTTATACGGGAAATATTATACTTTCGGGAGCCATGCGAATTTAACACAAACTATTGTTGGTGATTTTTATACATAAATTACCATCTTCAACTGAAAAGGTCGTAATAAAAAGCATATTTTTTCTTTCTTTTTCAACTATGGTGATATCTAAACTGGATTATGCGAACGGTCTCCTGTACTGCGTAAACAAGAAACACATAGGAGACGCTTCAAAACTCGGTGGTCAAACTGATATCGAAAATACCGGGGCGCGCTCACATCACTCCAATTTAAAGAAAATTACATTGGTTACCAATATAGGCTAGAGTTCATTTTAAAGTTTTAGTTATTTGTGTTAAATGTTTACATGGGATTGGGCAACAATATTGTTGGTGTTCTACTATTAATGTATACACCTGAGTCATGTAAACTAGTCGTGCCTAGTCTTGCCTAGTCGTGTTTTGCTTCAAAGCTATAGAACATGCTACGGTTGAATATTTAAAAAGCTGATTCAGTATTATCATATAGAAACAGATTGAAAACCTATTTATTTACTGTATAATATACTTAGCAAATGACTATTAACAATGTTTTATACCGATTCTAGTATTACTTATATATAAACGTATTTTACATGATTTACATGTGTGCACTTTGAAATCTAAATATTATAAGCGCCTTATAAGCAGTTGTAATAATAATAATCCGTCATTATATTATTTTTCAATTAGAAACTCAATTAATTCAACTACGTTTTGTTTTCGTTTAGGGATATTCATATATATCTTGAATGGGCCATTGCTATTGTGTTTTATAGATTACTTTTCGAAATGGGCTGAGGCAAAGAAACTGAAACCAGAAACAATAAAAAGGCTGCAAAAGGAAGATTTTGACGATTTTGATGCTTTACGTCTTATTAAAGAGGAACAGCTTACTTTGTTTAAAATAACTGAAGGTCAACAAAGTTTACTTGCAGATGCCGTCAAAGAACTTCAATCATTCCAATCAACAGGTACAGCTAATTGAATTTGCTATTGCTTAATTACTTAAATATGTCTATTGCTATTTCAATAAGGTTGCATTTGTAATTTTAATTAATGTTATAAACATCATTTTAGCGTCATTAATACTCCGATATGTTGGACATTAATATTTAAGATGTTGTATATGATATTGTTTTAGCACAGTTCATTGAGGCTCTTCATTGGGAAATAGAGTGTAAGTTTCACTTCAAAACTAATTAAATATTAATTAGAAAAGAGAAATGTTTACATATCCACGTGTTGTCAATATAGGTATCGGAAAAAACACACAAAAGCTTGCCTTACGCTCCAAGTAACTTATATTACTTTGTTACCCATTTAAAAATGTGGATGTGTATGGATTCGCTCCATTGTGGTTTCGTCTAAGCTTTTCTGATTAACTGAATAAACCATGTTTTTAAACTGATAGAATTACTTGTATATTTTTACAATAGTATTATATCCTGCCATTTTAACTCCTGCCAAGATTAACTCTAATGTCTTAAAGTCGGATAATAGCTTGATAATGGGATATTATCATATGAAAAATGAAATAATGCTTACTGTGTTTTTGCGTTTAGGTAATGCAACCTCTGACTATTCACCATTCCAAGGTAAACTTTTAAAAACAATATACAAATAACAATTTGCATTATATATAACGTATGTTTTTCAAAGATAACAATGTCGGTAAGCAATAGATAATATTTTGAAATATCTATTGAAATTATGTTTTGTTTTGCCAGGAGTCAATTACCTCATGAAATTGAAAAGGGATTAACAAGGTAGGATATTTGATGATTATGTGTTTCGGGTAATCATTTAGAATATTCATATATCAGTCATTTCGGGTTTTGACGTTAGTAATACCGTCATTATTCTTAAATGAATCACGCCAAATGAATATGTGAACCAATGAATGGTTATAAGTTAGTTAAGGAAATATTGATTAAGAGAACAATTTTTTAAAGTCAACATGTATTGGCCAAAATGAAGTTATGTTACATCATTATGTTACATTTATCATTCGGTTTTGCAGTGATTTAGCAGAGTTCAGCAAAAGGCAAAAAAAAAACATTCTATATAACTAAAACGAATGTAATATATGTTTATAATATAAGTTTTTCGGCGTTTCATGGTGAAATATGTAACGTTTGTAAGGCAACAGATGTTTGCAAGGCAACAATGTTTATTACACTCATATATTTTGTATTAAGGTCCAAATAATGAAGACTCAACATGTTTGCATGGTATAAATAACAAACAATGTATTGTTTTTATAACTGAGTCTCTAAAAAAACCTAAAAATTGTGATTCATACTAGGCGTTTATCTTATATACTAAGCACAATTGATTATTTTCATATGACGTCTCATTGATCTAGGGGAGAGGTAGAGATGTGAAATGAACCAACTAGAACCTTTATTCCAATATCCTCACCTTGCATTGTAAACAATTTTTATCAATTTTGCAGCTCTAATTTGCTAAACTTATCCTTAAAAGGAGCAAGAGTGTTTCCGAAAAAATGACAATATTCATTGTCATACACAAAAGAACACCTAGATTAGCGCAACTTTGTGAAGGTTTTTCGATTGTTCCTTGGATTGTTGTGTTCGCATGATAGAGTCTCGCCATGCTTAAACACAAGCAATATCAGTAAACTTCTTTATTTAATTATCCTTTAATTGCATTTTGGAAGGTTGAACTGTTTATCATTGTCGTTTTAACGAAACACTTTCATAAACAATAATCAGAAGTCATATGCAAATGATTAATTGTGCCAAGTAGATGTGAATTTTTATATTTGTTGCTTTTTCTTGTTTATGTTATTGTCTACGTCTATGAAAAACAACTTCCTAGACTGAATCAACGATCAATCATGTTTTATATATTTATTGTTAGATATATTTATTTTATAAAAACAAAACAGTAACGTTTTTGCTTAAGCAGATGACGAATACATGACAGCTCCAAATTCGAGTCAAGGTTTGTTTTTTTTTCTTATGAGAGAAAGGATTTTGTTTACAATATAACAAAAACATCACTTTTTCCGGTATTTGAAAGTATTTCATGATCACTATTTAATTTGGGTCATATTTTATCCCCTACTCAACATTTATAGTTCATATAATTACTTTAATGTACTTAATATGTATACTTTAAAAAATGCCTTTGTATTTAAAGACAATAACCAGTTTTTGGCAATTACCTTTTCTTCCATTTACTATAATTCGGTTATATACTTACCCCAATCCAAATACCCACAGCAAAATATTGATGCAATTACACAAAATTAGTTGCTTTTCGATTATCAACATATAATAAATTAGTTTAGATAACAGATCTGTGATTGGCGGTTTTACTTATACGAAAATGGTTTAAAACCGTTTGATTGTTGATTGATTTTTTTAAAAAACAGAATACGACATTTCTATAGGTTAATACTTTGTATTATATATTTGAAAACAGGATCTAGGAATGATATGATCTTGTAAATATTTTCAATAAGCATTTTGAATGTTTGGTAAATTAAACATTTGATTTAAAAAATCTTATATACTTGTTTCCCGGGGACGTACTATGTTTTAGGGCATAATGGCAATGTAATGGCAACGGCATGCAGTTCAATAATTATTGTCGTATTTTATATTTTAAAAACTTTATTTAATATTTAAACATATCTAATATAAATAAATTTAAACCAATGGTTATATGCAATCAATCGGTATAATACAAGATAATGATCATGCAATGTTGTTCAGCAAGTTCCAATATGATTGTATTACTTATTATCTTGGGCGCATTTTAGTCACATCTCTAGATTGAACATGCTTATAAATAATCGAACAATATCAGTGTTCCATACATTTATTTCAAAATATTCGATATCACACGAAAACTATTTTAAAATGTCACATTTTAATTTAAAGATAAGGTAGGCTTGTTCACATTATTCAAATTATCAAATTGCAAGTAAGATCGCATGTATGTGTAAAGTGTTAAAAACTTAAAACTTAAATACTTTACCACATTATTTTGCATTTTGGTATATCAAATTTAGATACTAAGGTATTGTGAGATAAAGATAATATTATTTGAAATAATTAAAGCGCATTAGAATAATATTGCCCGTTCTAATAGACTAGTTTTATTGCATTTTTTTTCTATTTTATGACAGCAAATTTGAGTGAACAAGAGGATACGTTTTTGCAGGGTAAGTTGAATGCGCTTGTTGAAAAACATTTTTGGGACTTTCTTGTACCACCTTTTGACGTTTTGAAGTTGCAGTGACACTCATATGATCCCGTGAATATTAGATTAATAGCTTTAGAACACTATAAAATATATTGAAAAGAAAATGCATCATATTATTACCATGATATATGGTATCATGTGCAGTTACGCTCTTATATCTTATAGAATGTACAGCTTAGATTAAATATATTTTCTATTCAATTTTCAATAACTTGTTTATTGCACTTTTTAAAATATTTTATGGCAGCAAATTCGAGTAAAGAAGAGGACGCGCCTTTGCAGGGTAAGTTGAATGCGGTTGTTGAACAACGTTTTTGGGAATATCATGTACCACCCATTTATCAATAAAGTTGAATTACAGTGAAAGGGAATATGGTAACTTGGTTAATAGATAAAAAAGATTTAGAACTATAGGCAATATATTCAAACAACGAAATCATATGATCACCATGATGAATGGTATCATTTGCAGTTTGAGCGCTCATGTATCCTATAGATTGTATAACTAGGATGAAACATATTTTTTCAATAATGTTTAATAACTTGTTGTATTGCGCTTTGTTGATTTTATGACAGCAATTTCGAGTGAAAAAGAGGATAAGTTTTTGCAGGGTAAGTTGAATGAGGTTGTTGAAAAAAAATTTCGGACTAAACTAGTTGTTTATTTATAAATTTGATCGCAGTGAAATGAATATGATCTATTGATTATTACTTATTTTATAACTTTAGAACTATATGCAATATATCAAAACAAAGAAATCATATATTCACCACAATATTTGCAGTTTCAAATGCTTTTATATCTTATAGATTGTACCACTTAGAAGAAATATACAGTTATAAATATTATCTTTCTTTTCTCAAATAATGTCAATTGTTTATTGCCATTGGTAGGTTTGTTAATAATATGATATGTATTATCAAATTGCATATAAAAATGTTTATCTGCATAACGAATTAGACATATTCTAGGAACGATGAAATATATAATTATATTATTTTGTATTTTTTAGATAGCATACTTAAGTGTCTAGCTAATGTAAGATATATTAAATTATTAATAGTTATTGAGATATGATACAAATATAAAGATTGTTCATTCCAATTGACTTGTTTCATTGCCTTTTGTCTACTACATAACAGAAAATCCGAGTGAAAATGAAGATACGTTTGTGCAGGGTAAGTAAAAGCTTCGGTTGATGAATAAACTTTATTTTTAGCTTTTCATGTTTCAGCTAATTATCAATTTAATAGAATCACTCTGCAGTGAAAGTAATACTGTACCTTTATTACTATATTAATAGCTTTAGAGCATCATTCAGCAAATTCAAATGACAAAATCATATGGTGAAAGAATAATTTTCAGTTTTAAACGCTCATATATCTTATGGAATTGCATCAATTAGATTATGTCAATATCTTTCTTTTTTCATCACAAACATGGTGTTTTATTTTATGAACATATATTTTGTTTGTTTATTCAGAGGGCATGTACGATGATGCCACTTCAGCAACAGAAAGTAATCTTAGTTTGAGTTTACATAATTATAATCATGTGCTATAGCCACTTGAAGCCAATTACTCAAAATAGAAAGCATTTCATAACTGCATGAGGCTGTTATTTTTATTGGTATAAATTACCATATAATTTGCATTAAGTAGTCTAGTTATCAATAGTTAAATAATTTTGATTAAATATCATCTCATTACAATTTATGTTGCAAAACTGACATACTGGAGCTTTTAATAACCATTATTCACTTGTGCTTAATACTTATTATTAGAAAAAATTATTTTCAGTTAAATTGATGTTTACCGCCAAAAACGAGTTTAAAGCAAGAGATTCAAGTGAAATAGATGTATGCATAGGGGACTCCTTCAGACTTCTTCCAAGGTAACGATAGAATTATATCCGCAGTATCCTTATCCTTATTTTATCCGACATATATGAGAGATTGCACCATCCCGAAGTTATTTCCTAACCTACCTCGATGAGAAAGAACAGATTTGGTTCAAAACCTATTGTTTTTAGTTTCAATGACGGTTTATAGTTTGTGATGCAAAAAACACCATGTTTTATAAAATATTGCAGATTATTTCAATTCACGTATTATAGGCATTATATCATAAAATAGAGCCATCTAAACATATTTATATCATTGGTAAAATGAACAACATTGGACAATAATTATTCTACCAAATATAAAACAACGTTGATTAAGTTGATCGATACATTGATATCATGTAGCCTTACTGAAATATTGAGCATTTAAACGGTTGAGATATCCAAGAATGTGATATGTTCATCACTAAAATTGTGTGATACCAATGTTGAAAAAATATAGAACCATGCCTTTACTTATAGTGATCAAGGGCCATCATATGTGAATGCAGGAAAGCAACAGGATTATTTCAACTATGACGAATTTTCAAGCACTGTTGAGTGGTACAGGGTAGAAAATATACGGACGGGTCAGAAGGGAAATGTACCATCGAGCGCTGTAGTACCTTCAGAGGATGACATACGGTCAAAAACGTAAGAAAACAATAAATGTGTTGCTGTATCAGTTTCAATACACACAGTTAGCATTTTTAACGAATTTCATTTGCTAATTGGTAGACGAAAATTGTTTATGACTTATCATATTAAAGTTTATAACTTATCATATTATAATGCAAAAGGTGGTGGTTTGACATAAACAGAAGAGAGGCAAATCACCAGCTGCTTCTTCAAGGAAATACAAATGGTTCTTTTCTTGTACGGAACGGAACTGGTGAGATTTATGCTAACTTAAAAACACATTACATTTTCATTGGATTGGATTTTGAACATTGCACATGTTTGATATGATGGATTTGATTAAAATTCAAATAGCGATGTGTATGATACTGGTTCATTATATATATATATATATATATATATTAGTTATGTTTATTTGAT
>LQRL01002836.1:31743-45689 GCA_001703475.1 Hydroides elegans
GTTTTGTTGCAAAATCAATAAAAAGTACAGGGAGCTTGGTGAATGTCATTTTTGCGTGATGAGGAGATTATTATCGTTATCATCGTTAATACATGTATAGCGTTATACACACCTTGATGAATTTTCATATTTAATACCTAGATGTCACATATATTTGCATCGACAGAATAAAAACATATTTACATTGAAGACCGGTTTCTTCCTCAATTTTAATCCAAGCTTGTTCTTTTAGAGTTTTAAAGCCATCATGTTTTTTGTTGAATAAGAGCTCGTGCTCTTGCATAGCATTTATTACTTTAATTTCATCCGACATATTTGCTGTTAAGTACATGGAGAAAAGAATGAATCAAACATATCAAGTACTTGACGCAGTCATTTACACGTCACAATTACTTCGACGTAAACAAACAAGTCATCTAACGAATGTTCGTATCAATTCATATATTTATCAAGCAAGATATGTTAAAAGGATTGTATAAATTGAGAAAACTTATTTTGTTCTTTTTGAGCAACGATGTAGTTAAATGTATATATTCACCTATAATTGTAAATATTTAAATAGTTTTAAAAGTAACATTGAATATTTTAAAAGAGCATTTTTGAGATAATATTTCATTGTTTATATAACATGACACGATGCATTCATTCTGGTTGACAAAACATCAGATATACATATATAGACACACATATATAGATATACTATAGATATAATATTTATATGAATCCCCCTATGTAACCTTAGTCAAAAAAAGCGAGCGAGCGAGTAAGTAAAGTCAAAGAGCAATCCACTCGCTCACTCGCTTTTGCAAAAGCGAGCGAGCGAGCGCAGTGTGGACGGTCACTATCAAAATGACCAAACTTATGAATTTACTCGCTCGCTCGCTTTTACAAAAGCGAGCGAGCGAGTGCAGTGTGAACGGTACTTATGTTGCGGTCAACCGTCCCTATATATAGGGATGCGTCCCTATATATAGGGATGCGTCCCTATGAATGGGGGCGCCCCTATTAATAGGAACGGACGCGACCTGGTATGTGGCGACAAATATTCAATTTAATTTCGATGCTTGTTGCACAGAGACAGATACCGATCGCCTCTAAAAGCGATTAAATCACAACACTTCCAATAGATATCCCGAAAAAGAAGTATATCGCGCAGAGCTGCCATGTAGCTGATTGTTCATATCTTTGGAACTCACCCACACGACTTCACCAAAAGAACATTCTGTTATTACAGAAGTCGAAGATGAGCTATAAATCCCATACATGTCATCAGCATAAGCTGTTGTAAGCGAAACCACGTTTTTCATTATGCGTGCAACCATGCGTTGCGATCGAGGTGTGAATATATGTAAACTGAAGAAATAAAGACCATCTTGAGGGCAATAAAAGCGATCAGTAGTCAGGCCAAAATGGTTTCCTTCGTTGATGAGGGCGCTGTCAAATATGACTACCATGTCATCCTGAGTATAGTTGCGGGTTTTAGATGGCCACGCAGTGAACGCAACGCTGCTATTTGTGGAAGCTGTATTTAAAAAACAAAATAAACGAAAACATAAGATTCATTAAGGGGAAAGCAGTCACATAATTATATGATGTTATTCATATGATGTTATTAGGAAATGTACATGTTATTCTAAAATAAGCAATATGCCGAATTATTATTTAGAAAAAAAATGAGCATGGACATATTTTTATTTTATTTAGTGAAATAATAAGAAGACAAATTTTACTCTTATTTGTTAAATATATATACATTTTCATAAATAAATTATGTTAATTGAAGTATTTATACGGTATTCTGGTTTTGAGTAATATAACTGATATAAATTTTACTCCTAATTTTATGTTGACTTCTCTTTATTCAAAAAATATTCGCATCGACATTTCTTCCATAGTAAAACCAAAAATGCACAAACAATACCTCACCTGGCAAACACGTATAATATATATTAACGTATGTCACAGGGGCGCCAACGGTACACTGATAGCTAAACGTAGATCCCTGAAAGAGATAGGTACACTGCGCCTGGCCATCACATCTCAATTTAAGTAGAGCCCATTCGTCTGTGTTTGTTACGGCCATTTGTTCCGTGCAGTCCAGAGGGTGTGGGTATGGGCACTCAGTAGTGGAGAGGTAGTATTCGCCATAGTCGGCGCGCTCAAGAAAGAGTGTTCGCTCCTCGGGGCAAGACAAATGAAGCTCCTCGGCGACACAACCGTAGTGAGTTAAAACATCTGTGCAAAAGAAACCGAACTATTGTAAGCAGATGTTATGGACATTCAACATAACCTACGATATAGAGGTATACGTCCAGAATAATAATAAATAAACACTTGTGACTTAATGCATGGATATTTAACCAATCTATTACATATGATCATCTTACTTTCTCGTTTGGATCTGTATTCTGATGTCAAACCAAATGGAACTTTACTAGAAACGTTAGGTCTTTTGTAGACAAGTTGCTCATTTTCGTTTTAGGTCGTGTATCAATTGATCATGATCTCTCAGCTTATCATCGAGGGATTGTAGTTTGTTTTGAACGTCACTGTCACATTTCTATTAAATACGAAATATGATATGTAAACATAATTTAGTATTGTATGTAATATAGAAAATCAATATAGAATTCTATGGCACCACGAAAGGAATTCTAGAAATATATCGCACTGGGTTGCATAACATGATACAATTAGTGATTTAACCATGTACTATAAAATGTTTATGTAGAATCATATCTGAGGTTGAATCAAACTTACATGTACATGTGCGTACAGTGTAAAATGAACATATTCATGTAAAAAAATGTCCAGATTCACTTTTGTAAAATAGCCTCAAGAACATATAGTTCAAAGAAAGAAATGACTATATATGCATTTGCATTATATTTTATAATTATTTATAATTATATGTTGGCCTACCCGAGCTATTCCGAATGCCGATGAAGCAAACGCGATGCCAACTATTATGGTTATCCTTAATATATTCATGTTGACTCCTCTATATTTATAGATTGTATATTATGATTATTCTGAAATATATTGTTATGTTATTCAAGCGAATGCAAAGTAAGGTCACAAAATTTATAACGTACGCAAACTGAAAATCACACAATTCTAAGCGCCGAAGCGATTTATTAAGTGTTATGGGTGGACGTTATATTTCAACTTATTATTTGTATGATACACATTTTGGTCGCATATCACAGTTGAAAGCACTATTGCAAAAACCATGCTTCGTATATTCAACATACTTGAAAATCACATAGAATTCTATAGTTATAGCAATAAAACATTATGAAGTGTCCTGTCACAAATTATCAATTCATTAAAAAAAAAACACAGTAGATAAATCTCCAGATAGTAATCCTGAGTTGAAGGGCACCCCACGACACATTTTTGTCAGCAAGTTCTAAAATATACTTAAAGCAACTTTACAAAGACGAAAAACAACAAATACTCCTTTTTTTAACATAAATATTTTGCAAAAAGGTGTTCATTTTTCCAAGCCAGCTGAGCTGCTCCTCTTTTTCTAGCCAGCTTGGAGCAGAAAAGGAATACCTTTTGCAAAAATTAAATTGTTGAATATAACCACATCACCTATCATGAAAAACAAGTTACAGGTTATAAGACAATTGCAATCAATTACAATTAATTTGCGAATAATCATCATCATAAATTATTACAAAATAAAGAAATGATAAAAAAGGTGTTCCCCAAAATGCAAAACACTCGAAGCTAGAAAGAATTTCCTCAAAATCTCCAAGCCAGCAGAAATTTGCTGAGGAACACATTTTATGAGGAACAGCTCGTGGGGTACTCTTCTGGGTTACATGCGGTGATGCATCCAGTACGTATATATCATTTATATTAACTTTACATATCTACAGTTGACCTGAATCAATATAACGACTCCTCAAAACGTTGAGACGACGTTCGTTTTTTTGGCACATGTGAAAGTTTTCCGGACATCCAATTTAGTCGGTTATGTTACAAACTTGTTGTTGGTATAAACCTAAAACTCTGAGACTTGCTGGTCGATATAAAATTGATATTTTTAGATAAATCGTTGAAGCAATAATAATATAATTTGTCATATAAACAATCTAAATGCTTCTGTTGTTTTTATGTCGTAAGCAAAACCTTGTATAAATACATTTGAATAAAAACATAGCAATTTATCCCATCTGTTCACGCAAAATACAAGGATATTATGTTTGCGTGAACGCGGCTTTACATTTTTTTTTGCGAATTTAGGGCCGTCCTGCTTAAGGTCGGCCCTCCAAAACTTATATTGTAAATAAACATGCTCAAAAACTGCACTGTTTAGTTTTGCAAGATAATATCTTACATGTATATTGTGAATATGGTCAACCTTATGGTGTGCAAGAAAGCACTTTATATTGAATATCCTTAGAAAAATTGAGATATCAATCATAATATATTTATTTTTTGTTTAAAGAGTAACGAAGAATGGTAATGTATTTCAATTATTTCAATTAATTAATGAGTTATTGAGAAACTATGTTCGATTTAATTGTAGAAGTCTAAATAGTTAGAAATCGTTCAAAAATATTTTTGCGTAATATCACATTTATGAAAAGGTATTTAACCATCTCTGCAAAATAACAACGAAACCGAAGACCATCTTTATTCGGTTTTCATACTAAAGGTACATTCCCTGCCCGAAAGCTCATAGACACATATGTATATAGTTGATATAAAAAGATACAACCTCTATAAAAGAAGGTCATTGCACAACCTTACAATTTGTATTTTAAAACGTTATTTGGATCATGACATCCCTATTTACATTAGCAACCAAGAATCTAGCAACCATGTTAGACAATAAATAAATAAACAGATTTCCCCTATATTGTTTATGACCAATTTTAACCTACATTTTTATTTATCTACAAGAGGTGTTCAGTTTAATTTGTTACACTTTTATATTTGCTATAAAATTAAAAGTATAAAAATTACAGACTTCTTATTTTAACAGATGTTTGATGTGAGATCGATGTCTATAATATATAAATTTACAGCGTTTTGGCCAACTGCGAAGAACACTATCAATCACATCCGGGGTGGGGTCGTTCCGGGTAGTTTTGAGGGCGTGCTTAAATCCAGCTAGGGTCCGAATGAATTTCTTCCGTAGCTCCCTTGTCAGGATGCCACAAAAACTATAATCCATGGGGGCGGCATCAGGTGACTTGGGCCTCCACTCTTCCGATGAAGCATAATTTATATCGGCGTCGTCGGGTCACTGCAGCGTCCATATTGACGTATGGGAAGATGCACTGTCTTGGTAGAGCACCATGCTGCTTTTCAATTATCTTGAAAACAAACGCGGCACATCTTTTGTCACGAAAAGCCCCAGAACGTTTTGAATATAGGTATCCGAGTTCACCTTCACCTTCTAATCGATAAACACAAGGCTATGTTACCCGTGAGTACTCACTTTCGCCCACACCAAGATTCAAGGAGCATATTTATCGCGTTTCGTTTACTATGTATTATACTCTGGTTGTTGACCCTGTCAAACGTAATAAACTCGTATTTTTACATAGTTTCCACTTAGATAAAAACTTGAAAAGTCAGTTATGATATAGTTTCTCCATTTTCTTGCGTTGAGTATCAGGTACAGCCTCCAGCATCTTTCCCGTCGGTTTTCAACCTTAGCTTGAGTATGCTGGTGACCTTTCGGCTTTTTCTTAACTCGCCATTAGATTGTGTGTTTGATAATATGGTAGATAGTTCCTAGGTCCAATTCTATTTAATTCACAATATCGCGCTTGGTTGCTGCGTTTGCTTTGAAGATCACAGTCCGGATCTTCTTGACCACAACAGGATTAGCCTTGGAATATGTTCTACAAACCATGTGCTTTTTCTTGTTTAAAATTGCATTTTTCTTTGTTTTCCGTTTTTGTTTTATTACATAATGAGTTGTGATTCGACTGAAATCAAAATCATCACGATTGAGATGTCTCTGGATCTGTGAGACACTGATCCAGATTTCAAAAGGCAAAAAACAGTACCTTCAGGCTTCCAATCATTTGTATGTCTTAGTATTGTTGAACATTGGAACGGACTAGCTATGATAAAAATATAATGGCCCAATCACATAATTGTAATAAGGAGTTCATTGGTTCCACACCTTGCGCCGTCTTCACAGCACAATGAAAGTGTAACAAATTAAACTGAACACCTCTTGTATTAATTCCTGGGTTTGCATTAATTTAACGTGTTCTCAGCCAATGGCACTTAAAATATTTCAAGAAACCTAGCTCCTAGTTGGACATTTTTTCGGTAAAATATGTGCAATTGATCATTCCTAATTATCAATTTATTTGAACTCAACCGCGATTCAAAAACTTTTATTTACCAGTGATTTACCCTTAATTTCAAAGAAATAATCGATTTATATAAACATACTTTCACTCAATGTCCTGTCAAAACGATGCGGGAAAATAGGTGAATTGCATGACGCATGTTGAGGTCAAACAGGGACGTCATTTTACCCGCTCGGCAAGGTCGCCCATAATACGTTGCATTCGAACGAGACGTTGCTTGGGCCTATATGAAATATTTCGGGCTTTTTTTGCGGCTCGGATGTCGCAACAAGGTCGTTGCCACGTCGCCACGGGATCGGATGTAATAAAGACGCTTATCATACGTCGGGACGTAAATATACACCTGAAAAACTATATTATAAGCCAAATAAAGTACGTCCTTTTCATGTCGACGTGGTACGAATGGCACTACGTACGGTAGTTGGCAAGAGTAACAAACAACACCAGCGTTCAGTGTTATTTAAGTGTATGTCACTGGTTGCTGTTTACACTTTATGACTCCATGTAACTAGAAATACCATCTACAATAAGGGCTGTTTAATTGATTTCTTAGCATATAACAATTCAAAATAAATTGAATATGTAATGAACAATGTCACGGCATCATGTCATTATAACGAATGCCCCTAGATTCGTTTGAAATGACTTGTTTCAAACGGGTGAAGATTCACATGGTTCAGTGGGAAATCATTGATCAATTTTAGAAAATATGGTTTGATGATTCTTACAACAGACAATGGCGATTTCATATGTTGTCAGAACAATCCTTTGTTTGAAATTGATTTAATTATAACAGATCGCCGATTCCTGGTCAATATATTTTGCAGATTTTTTGTGCAAAAATATTGACCATTGAATGTTTTTTTCTTGTCTAGAAAATTAGACAGTTTCAACGACATGAATTTGAAAAGACATTAAACATATTGAGGCGCCCTTGTCACTGCAGTACAATGAAGCTTCTTTCAACAATACAAAAAAATAATCTTTACGATTTATATATATAGATATTACAATAAATGATTGAATGCATTTTGTCGCTGTAGAAGTATCAATTAACCTCCACAATACGCTGTTAAGTTGTCAGCTCATTTGTATTCACGATCCGTTAATATTGATAATGGACTGTCTTGAATCAATAAAGTCGGTCATTCAATAATTAAAACATTGTATTTTTTAAATTAATGATCTGAACAAGTTTTATATTCTTTATATTTTTTTTCTCATTTATACTATTGATCCAAGTGGCCGGATAACCGATAAGCAACTAAATACGACGTCATTTTATCCTTGCCTGACGGTCCGAAAATGTCACAGCCCACTCGGCAAGACGTCCACGGACGTTGAGCGGATGTTCTACTTTGGGCCCGTATGAAAGTTTTCCACACGTCCTTATTCGTCGCGGACGTAGAAAAGACGTTGCATCGACGTTGCATCCGAGTCAGACGTATGAATTACGTTCTACGGACGCCGGGACGTTAAAAGACGTCCGGAAAATTGTCAAATAGATCGTCCTTCCAATGTCCCGTCCGAATACAACGTACTATGGACGACCCTTGCCGATTGGGAGGGTGTATAAATGTATGTCCCGGGATAAAACAAATATGGCATGATGGACAATATTTGATTTTCTATTCCATTTTAATTTCTGAGGCGTTAAAAAAAAACCTGTTCAGACGTTTGGAGATAGAAAATGCAGCCAAATTGTCAAGCAACGTCCAACGTACATGTATGCAGTCAACGTAAAGTTATTTAAGAGTACAATAGTGACGTGTGTTGGCGTACTGATGCAAAAATCATATATTTCATATATACATGAGGGTATGTTTTGCTTTATATGCCGATGTGTAACTAATTGCGAAATGATCGGAAGACCAAATCGATGCACTATAGGGATAGCTTCAAGGGAGATCGAGAAAGAGCACTATAGAGATAGCTTCAAGAGAGATCGAGAGAGAGAGAGAAAGAGAGAGAGAGAAAAAAAATATATATATGCAGTTGTATATATAAATGAAGGGCAATCTATGATATTATAGTTTGTTATCTGCGGTCGTTTTGCTCCAATCGTCACACGAAATATAACGGACAAGGGGCAAAACAGACAATGGAAATACAAATCATTCTTCTATAATGTGATATTGTTATCGCTAATTAAATCTTGACATCTACATGTGTAAGGCACGAAGTGGAATAAGTGATCGATAAGCTGATTATTGGATTGATATATTTGTGAATGTTTAGTGAGCTTGGCCAGAAAATATCATAGATCATAAAAATAACATTAATTAATAAACCGCATTGCTGTTATATGATCGGATACTTGTATAATTAGGTTTTTTCTCTCTCGAAATTTTAAAACATATTTTCACGACATTGAGGCACCAAAAATCCACAGATTGAATTGAATTGAATAAACACATTATTGTTGTATATTATCGGATACATTTAGTTTTATTTATGTAATCTTATAAATTGAACAGTTACAGAAACACTAATTAATTTGAATACTTTACGACTCACATCATGTCTTACAGCAATGTATCATTCCTATTGACATCCACGTACAAGTTCTCATATCCGTTCCAATTCGAGCAGAACTTTGATGACGTCAAATGGATAGAATGGATGCAAACCAACTGGAGTCTAAGCTTTGTGTTCGCTGGAGTCTACATATGTATAGTCCAGGGTCTTAAACTCTACATGAATAACAGACCACGCTTTGATTTACGAATCGGACTGGCTTTATGGAGCGCCATTTTGGCTATTTTTAGTATCTTAATGACCGCTCGACTCTTAGCGGAAGCTTTATATGTGCTATACAAGCAAGGCTGGGAGTATACGTGTTGCGTTCCCACGATTTATTTCGGTGACACTAGCTTATGGGCGTTTCTGTTTACAGCTTCGAAGCTTTACGAACTCGGTGATACCGTATTTATCATTCTGCGTAAACAGCCGCTGATTTTTCTGCATTGGTACCATCACGCTACTGTACTTTGCTATACGTCGTTTTCCTATGCGTATTTCTACGCTCCCGGCCGATGGTTTGCGGCGATCAATAGTCTAGTGCACTCGTTCATGTATTCGTACTACTTTTTGCGCGCTATTCGAGTGCATGTACCGAAATTCGTCAATATGTTTATAACAACGATTCAACTGGTTCAAATGATGATTGGAATGTATGTACTGTTCACGGCGAAATGGGTTCACGATCGCGGCGAACAGTGTCATGCATCGGAGAACAATATAAAATATGGATTGCTCATGTACGCCAGTTATTTTCTATTGTTCGCTCATTTCTTCTTCAATGCGTATCTCAAACCGAAAAAGGGCAAAGTTGCGGATAAACAAAATGGACACATTTATTCCACAAACGATGTGGCTGTTTCGAATGGAAAACAAAATGGATCGGAAAAGAATAATGCAGGGGATGTTAATGGGTATAATAGGACTCCAATACAAAACGGAAAACAGAAAGTGTCATAATGGTCCGATCATAACTGTCAAAGGCTATTATGGTGTAGATCTTTGTGATATTCTAGTCGAACTTACCTTATATTCACGTTGTATTACGGTTGAAAATGCAACATAAAATATTATATATATCATGCTTACTTTTTAGTTGTAGCAATCTTTAAAATGTTCTAGAAGCAATTGTGATGTCAATGTTTGTCCTGTATTTGTGTTTTGTGTATTGTCGGTTTGTATGATATATCACATTTGTGTATTATAAAATACATAACATATATAAAAAAGCATAACAATATTTTAATTAACCCGGTCACATATTTAGGGCAATGTTTAGAGTACTGTAACATGAAACAATTGTTCATGTGTTTATCGTTAACTTAAATGTGTTACGATTCTTGTGTTATGTTTTAAAGTGTTGTTGTTTTTTTTGTGAAAGCAATAGAAGTCTAGTGTTTCGAGAATACGACGGGAATTTACGGAACAATGAAGAAATGAAAAGTTCTGAGGTCCGGATTACTCCTGTTGCAAGAATCTATTTAAGATGTACTACATTAACTTACCTTGATTTTATCAGTAGATTAAATTTGTATGTACTGTTATTTTAACTTAAAAATATAGATAAGATAAATAATTGTTTTATATTTAGGGTATGGAAGTTTTGCCTTTTTTCGAAGATGATATTTGCTTGATAATTCTTTTGAGTTTATGGTCTTTGATAATTATTTGTTAAAAAAAACCGACTGTTTTCTTCGGGTGGCTTAGGTTGATAGATATATAAGATCATAAAAGATTGAATGTGATATATGAACGTGGTTTATTTGCCGTAAAGAACAAAAACCGTATATCAATACATTAAAATACATATACGGACATGTTGTTCGAATAAATAATAATTCTTAATATTAAGTATGTTTTCATGGGAATTATTTTTAAAAGTGACTTCACCAAGGCTTTCCTTAAAATAACCCACAAAGTGTATTACACTGATAATAAAAGTGTGTTAGGAAAATGGAGCTGAAGCTCCACTATGCCAACATATCTTATTGTAATAAAATCAATTCATAAATATGATAATTGTATGCCTTCAAATAACTATGATTTGAGGTTGAGAAAATCATGATTGCATATCCTGGCCCATCGTTTCTGATTACTTTTCATTACTCCAACTCGAGCAATAAAACAAAGTTTTTATAGAATTCAAAGTAAAATATTTTTTATAGGGGAGAGCTATAAAAGGTTGCTTAAATTGCCCGGGCCTTAATTGAAAACCGAAAAAACGCTCGTTGCGTTTAATCGGCTAGGTTCTTTTGAATACATTAAACGCACGAGCAAGGTGGATTTTAAAACGCAAATGTAACCATGCCTTAAGGATAGGCGGCGAATATTGGTCTCGTGTTTAAATGGTCCAATATGTACATGACCCTTTTCTCTTGTTAACAATAGACTGAATGTCACTCCTTGTCCAATAAAAGTAACGGAATTTGCAACATTGTGAAGACCAGGGTCCAAAAAGCATCACAACTGCTTTTTGTTTATGTAGAGCTACATGTGTATGACCATGTGCCGTATCCTATTCAAACCCTACTTGTCAAAAGGTTCGCCTTCACATTGAACGCACACTGTAACACCAATGTTAAACATAGAAATTCATATGTAGGCTACATTACATCAAACATCTGCAAAAGGAGCATGTTAACATCAAAGTTCATCAAATATCTCAACCTATGATATGTCAATTGCAAAAGTAGAATATTCACCGGTTCTATTTCATTCGCCCAAGCAGAATTTGCGATTTTTTATAAGTTTACAAAAGCTGGGTGATATTATGACCTAAAGCTTTTTGACCGAATGATTTTTGACCTAGATTCATCCATGTACATGTGAATTCCCACGTGATAATTTAATACCATGATTTGTATTGTATTTAATTACCAATTGCACTATTTGAAGCATTCTTTGCACCGAGTTAGAAAAGTTAGAAACACTCAACTGCGAATAAATTACATCAATATTGACCTGATGACGTGTGAATTCCTGATTGACATCGGTGGTCATTTCAAAATAACATTGTTTCTCAGTTGATAAGTACATTTGTAGCTCAACAATACTTGATGTCATTCACTCGAAATAACTGTAATATAGGGTAGTAAAACACGCGATTATTATAGGGAAATATGTAAATAACGGTTAAAGTCATTATCACTAGGTCAAGTTCATATTTAATCTTCACTGATAGACAGAACATGATGGTTAATGACATTCATGAAAGGCACCCCACGACCTAATTTAAAAAAAAAGCTAATTTGACCATAAAACCTCTTGATATATTGAAATTAACAATTTATAATTAAATTTGGAGGAGCAATTTTTACATAAAGGTGTTCCTACTTTTGTAGCTAGCTGGCCTCATTGAGCTCATCTAAGCAGCTAGATTCTGGTGAGGAACACCTTTTGTGAAAAGTGAAAATCAAAATACCTCTATGTAATACCAATTTTTGATCACATTTCAATTTAGAACGCCTAGCTATATGTTTCTGAATAAAATTGAAATGAAAAATTCAAATGGATTTGTAAATAATTGAAAATTATTGAAAAAGCTGTTCCTTAAATTCTTGTAGCTAGATAACAAATTTTCAAAGTTTGTAGCTAGATCAATTTTGAAAAGGATTTTTTTAAGGAACACCTCGTGGAGTGCTCTTCATCCATGACATCAACGTCAATTATCATTGGATCGTTAGAGAAATAGAGGGTAGAGGGATTGATAATTGTTACATTTTTCAAAAATGGGACTTATCTTCTGGTTTGTACTGATTTATTAACAAACACAAAAAACTCTTAAGGCAAGCATTTTGCTGTCTTATTTTCGCGTCTTTAAGCAACGTATCTAACGTATGATTTTTTAAAATTATTTATCGCGTTTCAATTGTTTTAACATTTAAAATAAGATACAGTTTTCATTTAAATAACATATAATATGTACATATGGAGGTCGATGTCGATAGCTCGATGTCGATGATGATAACGTAGAAGTGTAGCGGACACATGTACTTCGAGCTGCAATGGACACATTTAGTTTCATATATACATTTATAGCATACGTGGGGTGAAAAGTATAAAGAAATGATAGGAACTGCACTGGAGATCCGGAGAACGCTATACGGAACCGGTGTCTCGATTTAAGTTTTCAACATGGCGGACACTACGCTTACGTTAATTCTACATTTTTATGTCAGCGTTCACTTTGATAAAACGACAATAGATTGAGGGTTATTGGTTATTCTAGGTTATCAACCTTTGGTTCCATGAGCTGTAAACTAAGGATTATGTGAGTTATAATGAGTTAAACAATCAATAGCTCCGGGGTGGCGCAACGGGGACAGCACTGGTCTCAGGGGCGAAAGGACACCGGATCGATTCCCTGTATTGACAAATTATTTTTCACTTTTTTACAGAATTTATTTTTTGATACGCCTTTGAATTATTTTATTACTATTTATGGATAAACACCTTTGATTTGCATAGATTAAGTTGAACCAAATTTAAGGATTTCCGCAAATCAGATGACACAGTAAACATTGAATTTCGAACTTTTAAACATTTGGAACAGCATATTATAATTTAAATTATAGTAATAGAACAAAAAAAAATTATAAAACAAAAATGAACAAATAAATATGTCCGTGCTTGGGATCGAACCGGCGACGCCGGCCTTTGTCGATTCAATTTGACGAGGATATCTATAAAAACTCACCCAAAACCATTGGTTTGGAGATTTGCCTTTCATAAATAGCAAGGTTAATAATCTAGATATTCAAATTGATAGAAAATTATGACGAGATATGGGAATATATGTTTAATTTAAGCAAAAAACAACTATCATCACATGTGCATCCAAAGCAAAAACGTAAAAAATAACAAAAGTCCAACACCTTAACCTCTGAGCTACATGTATGACGCCCCTATGCAGTTAGTCCGTTGATAATATTTAAATTTATAAGAGGTAAGCAATAAAGAAAACACATCATTCGAGTTCCATACAACTAGGATTTCATTGCACTCTGGCGGTCGAGTTTGAACTCACCCTTCGGGTTCGTTCAAACTCGGCTGTGATCGTGCAATTAAATCATA